>CAVMBE010000088.1:0-125856 GCA_963674455.1 Lecanosticta acicola
GCGGCGATAAGATAACCATGGCATGGTGCGATACCTTGCCCACCTCATGGCATGGATGCAAGATTCGAGCAGGCGCAGGAGACAGAGGCCAGAGAGCGTGGCCGAGGCAGCAGAGGCCGGCGGGGAACAGACAGCACACGGGCTAGACAGGGCAGGCAGCGTGGAAGGCAGCACGGAAGGTGGCATGGAAGACGCACGCAGGCTGCCGGCATAAGCCGCGTGGGTATGAATGATGAGTGATACGCCGTACCAGTAATCGAGTCTCGAGGTCTGTGAGACAGTCACGGTGAGGTCAGCAATGGCAGTAGTAGTCATACGAAGGGAGGTGTGCGTGTAATAATGCTCATGTAGGATGATGATAGTACCTAATGTAAGATGATGAGGGCGTACAACCACGACGGCCGGTTTCACGCCAGGGCCGCTGATTGGGCAGGGCGGTGCGCAGGTGAGCGGGTGGGTACGCCCTTCCCTCACACTCCAGCCTTCCACAGTCTTTCGAGAAGAAGTGGAGCGTGTCCTGCCCTCCCGCCCTGTACTGCTACTTGGTACCTAGGTACTTCCTCTGGCCAGGAAAGCCAATAGGTATCTAGTCTGAGCGCACAGACCACGTGGGGTGTTCACACTAGACCTATCTAGTACTACCGATTCTACTAATATATAAGGCTGACTAACTTACTATTTATTATTAGTAAGTCTAGAAGTACTATTTAAGTAAATAATACTTTAGTAGAATAGTAATGCTCTTAGACGAACTACTCTAATACTTATAGATATAGTAGTAGTAGTCGTACTTAGAGGGGTTATAGAGAGTCTAGATATACTACTATAGTCTATAGTAGTAATAATAGTACTAGTAGCTCTTATAAAAGAGATAACTTATATAGATATTATAAAAGATATAATAGATAGGTAGGGTAGTAACTATAGTTATAGTAGTAATAATTTATAGAGTATCTAAGACTAGAAAGAAGTACTAGTATAAGAAGTAGGGTTTATACTATACTTACTAGAGAGATTTAACTTTTATCTAGAATATTAAATAGCTAATCTTATTAGATAGAGATTTATCGCCTAATAGTTACTTTTTTCCCTATAGAATATTATTTACTATTTAAGACTCTAATTAAATAATTTAAATCTAATTAGTATCTCTTTAAAGAGTCTATTATATACTATAAAGAAACTACTATCTCGAATACCTTAATAAACTAGTATCTATTTATAAACATACTTCTATACTAAATAAAGTAGAGCTACTTATACTACTAGTATAGTAAGTTAGGTCTATCTATACTCTATATTATACTAGAGATAATAGATACTATATTACTCTATTTTTTTATTTCTATAGTAGAGTAAGAGTTTTAATACTAGAGCGGTCTAGCAGGTAATGTTAAAAGGGTACCTATCTAGTGTACGACTCTGTCCGTCAACTACCTTAATTAAAGCTTAAGGTAGGGTTAGGGTTGCTGCTGCAACCGAACCCTCCACACCAATATCACCGAACACCCGACTCAACGAACTCCCTCCGCGACATGGCGCATGTGTGAGACAGCGACACAATCCGCGCGCAGAACAGACAAGAGAAATCGCATTCCACACCAGATTGCCCCCTCCACACCCCATCTCGCATGCCCAGCGACGGTACCACATACCACTGACGACGACCGCGTGTGTTGACGACCTCTCCGACCTCATACGCACACTCGTACTCCTGCTGCCCTCGCTCGGTCCCTCACGTCTGCCGCCAGTGCAGCACTCATGTCGACGCTCCCCCCCATAAGCAGTCACGCCCGATAGCGACTCCCGCTCCTTCCACGCCGCGTACTCCTTCGATGAACCGTCGCCATCTGCCCCTCGCTGGCATCTTCCCTTAATTGCTCACATCGAGCCCGCCGAACCCTCTCACCACCGCGCGAAAGACTCCTCCCACCCGGCGACACCGTTAATTGGCGGCGACAGTTGTCGCTTTGGCAAATGGAAGAGACCGACAACGGGACATGTAGTGTTGTCTACTTTTGTCCCGTCACCGAGGAGCCCTTCTCGGAACTCTTCGATTCTGACCATGCGCCGGTGGCACCAGATGGCCAGCAACCGTCAGCAGCCTCTCGGCATAATGTGTATGGCAACGTGCGCCGCCTTCTGGACAAAGACCAGGGCGATTTCGATCGAGGTGACTACTACCACCCTATGTTTCTCTAATTTTCACTCTTGCTCACCGAGACCAGTATTCGTGGGCTCATCCCAAGAGGAATGTCTTCAGACGCTCGAATCCTTTGCCAAGATAAAGCCGACCGCTGTACTCATTGAGCTCAGCGACGCCACTCTCCAACATGATGCTGCCTCGACCTTTCTTCGCGCTCTCTCCCCCGATGCGCAGAAGCCGAACTTTCACCATCATGTAATGCCCTTCATTCTCTTGGCGACAAGCAGCCCAGACGATTTACCCGGTTCATCGCATGACACAAGTAATCTTGGCGCAGGTGCTATCGACACCATGCGCAGTCCGTTGTGCCCCCAAGCGATGGATCAGTTGATGGGACATATTAAAGGAACCACGCGCCCCTGCGCTCGTCTTCTCGGTGCAGACATGGCCACCAGGTTGCTGGGTAGTCTTGCCAAGACCAACAAACCCCGTGCTGCTACACATCGCCCAGACGAAATCCTCTCAGCGCAACGCAAATCCGCCGTTGAGGAAGCTATCGCGCAATGGGGCTTTCCTGCTCACACCTTCGACATGGACGAACTGACGTATGGCGCGCTGTCGATGTTGGAACATGTCCTCCAAAATCCGGTGCTGGAGCCGTATCGACTGTCTCGGTCTGAATTGATGACTTTCCTGTTAGCGGTGCGACGCGAATACAAACACGAGCGAGAGGGTATGTACCCGTGCATTCCAAGCTCACACAGCCATTGTATTCTGACATAAGTAGTACATTACCACAACTGGCGGCATGCCGTCGACGTCACGCAATCGCTTTATTGCTTTCTATGTGACGTCCGTTTGTGCCCCCCATCAGAGTCGAGTCCGAGAATACCAAAAGAAGCTGGTGCCGTCGAAAGGTTGCTCTCCCCTATCGATGCCCTAATCCTCCTGGTATCGGCCATCGGTCACGATGTTGGACACCCCGGCGTCAACAACGCTTTTCTGGTGGCTAGTAGCCATCAGTTGGCGCAGATCTACAATGACAAGTCGGTGCTGGAGAATTATCACTGCGCAGCGTACTCTCAACTCCTCCGCCGACACTGGCCCGCGTTGATAACATATCCTCACTTCCGACCTTCGATGATCTCGACCATCTTGGCAACTGATATGCAGAGGCACTTCGAATACATGGGTCACTTGAAAGACCTCAAGCAGAAGGTCGACAACAGTCAGGAAGGGCTCTCCGACTGGAATGACAAAGACAGGGAGCACGCCCGAGAACTGATTATGGCATTGCTGATCAAGGCTGCTGATATCTCGAACGTCGCAAGGCCTTTTGAGATTGCTGCTCGATGGGCCAAGATCCTGATGAACGAATTCTCACGTCAAGGCGAGCTGGAGCATCAGTTGCAAATTCCCACTTGTCTATTCGGCGGTCCGCCGGACAGAGAAGACCTGTTGGCTGCAGCACAGAGTCAAAAGGGATTTTTGAACCTGTTCGGGTTCCCACTCTTTCGAGGCGTCGCTGAGATCATGCCAAACATCTCCTGCTCACTACCCTGTCTAGAGAACAACAAGGACACATGGGAGCAGAAGATTAGCGATGAGAAGGTGCGAAGAGAAGCTGGCGGTGATGGTAGACGATCATCTAGGACTTACGGCTCCGTCACCGAGAAGGAGGTTGAAGAGGCAAGAATGCGTAAGAGAGAGTCCGAACCGACAGCGGTCCCCAGCACAGTACCACACACGCCGTCTGAGCCCCATCAACGGCAGCCAGGTCTAGATCGCTCAGAAACACCCAACAGACATCCGGGAACCGATGAACGCCAACGTCTCCAACATGGTGTTCCGCCAGCCGGGGACGAAACTCGGGCTCCCACGCCCGTCATCTGGCCGGGTTCGTCGACACAGCTCTCTCCAACCGCCATTGGAGGTTCTAGCAGAAGATCAAGTAAAGACGTAGCCCTCAATCAGCTGCAGGAACTGAGTGCGATTGCGCAGCAGAATTTGGCGACAGCGGGCTCCAGGCGAGGATCGGCGGATGCGGGATGGCAGATTCACCAGAACTACCCAGGCTCTCGAAGAGGTAGCAAAGAAGAGAGTCTGACCACGATCTTGGTTGCGAGCCAAGGCAGTAGCCCGGCCTCCCGGAGCGTGCCCCCGTCGCCCAAAGTTGGCAAGTCTGCCTCGCCCAGTAAGGCGGCGAGTTCTAGCAAGCGGCACAGCTTCACAAAACCGATGTCTAGCACTGCTCGCTCTGCGGCCGCTTCGTCAAAGTCCCAGACGACGAATTCGCCAACAGTGACGACCGACCTGCAGACGGCATCTACACAACCTTCATCGCTCGCAACTACGGACGATGACGCGATACCACCGATGCATAGCAGTATCATCCCTGGGGGCGGTGCAGATCCACTTGTGCCCTCGACAGATTGGACGCCAGGAATGGACTGCGGCCACCAGTCATCAGCCCCTGCCGCACTGCTACGTACGTCCACAGAACCAGAAGCAGAACAAGCCAAACCAGACTCGCCGCGGATCATAGCGCGCATGGCGAGTGGTGAATACAGCCCCCGTGATGCCACTGGTTCCGAATCGCACCTTCGTCAGTCTCGCAGTCGTAGTCGTTTGCGAGGGCTCAAGTTTTGGAGGAGAAAAAGAGATGCGTCGGGCCTCGAGGGTGCCGGTCCCACCTCCGTCCCAGGACCGACCGAATCGAACCTGCCATGAAAGCGGCAGATGCTTCCCTTTCCGAGTTGAACGCAGCGGAAGTTTTTCTGCGGCGTTTGCAGGATGGTGCTGGGGATGATGGAATGAGCTTTTTCACAACAGGGTCCACGATGACGGACACTTTACAAGATGACAGTAGAGACACCAGTCTATCCTAGGACCTTTTTTTCTTCTCTACAAAGGGAATGGCGCTGGCGCAAGATTTGAGCAACGAGGAAACTTGGGATTGGGAGGGTAGCGGGGAATCGATATACCTTATTGAGCGGCATATGCTTTGATGATTGGGACGAGAGATGGCTCTTCGCTTCTGAAATGCATGGAATGTTTGCTCTGGCGTGACATGACAGGACAGGACAGGCACAAAGGGCCTCCTGGGAGGCATTTGTTGTACGATGGAGGACTATGGATTAGTCAGGCACTGGAAGGGGACACATAGAGACGGTACAAGAGAACGCATTGTTGTCTTGACAAGCGCTCATATTATTGTTATTCGTGCGCAGACGCCGCCGAAATTGGCTTGAGCCTCAGGCACCAAGCGATCTGCCCCACCTTGACCTCACGCGAGCGCTTTGACTGCTGCTCGAGCTAGGTATACTGAAACGTAAAAGCTGCAACGGCTGTGAGCTACGATTTTGTCTAGTTGCTTGTCTGCAGAGTCTACAACCACGACAAGAATAAGTAGTTGCGGCACACCCCGCATCCAGTCATGGCCGATGGAGCCGCGTCGACGTCGGCGGACACCAAACTTGCCTCGGACGTCGCCGACATGTCCCTCGAGAATCCGACAGAAACCTCCAAAGCCGCCGACGATCTCGCGAGTGAAGGCGACGAAGACGGCGACGAAGACGAAGGCGAGGACGAGGATGATGGGGCGGTAGCAGATGGTGCGGCTGCGGGCAGCGCTTCGTCCAAGAAAAAGAGGAAGCCGCGGAAGAAGAAGAAGAAGAAGGCTACATCCACGGATCCTGCAGCGTCAGAGTCCGCATTGGCAAAGGAGCCTCAACAGAACGGACCGGCGGTGGTTCACGATATACCCTCATTGCTGCAGCAGCTGGCTATGTCACAGCCGCAGAAGAAGGAAGGCAAAGCACCGGAAGACTACAAGTTCTGGAACACGCAGCCGGTGCCCAGATTCAAGGAGCCCAACTTGCTGCAGACCACTAGCGGTGGTGAGGGTGAGACCTTACCAGAAGGACCCATACTTCCTAACCAGGTGTGCCAAGCCAGTGCAAAACCTGAGCCCGAGAAGCTTGTCGACGGCTTTGAGTGGTGCCTGATCGATCTGGACAACAAGGAAGAGCTGCAAGAGTTCTACGACCTACTCTACAACCACTACGTCGAAGACACAGACGGCTCCTTCCGCTTCAACTACTCCCCGGAGTTCTTGAAATGGGCTCTAAAGCCACCGGGATACAAGAAAGAATGGCACATTGGCGTGCGAACCAAATCAACGGGAGAGGGCAAGAAAGGCAAGTTGGTTGCGTCAATCACTGGCATTCCAGTGACTTTGAAGGTTCGTGGTCAGAAATTCGATGCCAGTGAGATCAACTTCCTTGCAATCCATCGGAAGCTTCGCAACAAGCGTCTCGCGCCTGTGTTAATCAAAGAGGTCACCCGGCGGTGCTACCTCAATGGCATCTACCAGGCTTTGTATACGGCCGGCACTCTATTGCCGACGCCGATCAGCACGTGCCGCTACTTCCACAGATCGTTGGACTGGGAACATTTATACAATACTGGCTTCAGCCACATGCCGCCAGGTTCTTCCGCCTTGAGGCAAAAGTACAAGTATAAGCTGGAGTCTCACACACAAACCAAGGGTCTGCGACCAATGAAGCCGGCTGACGTTCAGGGCGTCAAAGATCTGCTCGTTCGCTACTCAGAGCGGTTCCATCTACGGCAGGAATGGACGGAGGAGGAGGTTTTGCATTTCTTGTGCTCAGACGTCTCGAAGAGTGTCGTGACGAGCTATGTGGTTGAGGAAGGCGACAAGATCACCGACTTCATCTCGTACTATCTACTCGAGGTATGCTTATTCCTGAACAACCTACGAGCTATTCTGACCTTGACTTAGTCCTCTGTACTTCGCTCACAGAAGCGAGAGAATATCCGCGCTGCCTACCTTTACTACTATGCCACCGAGGCGGCTTTCCCCGGGAATCCCAAACCAAAGGCAAATGATGCCCAGGACGCTCTCCAGGCACGACTTCAGACCCTCGTTCATGATGCACTCATCCTTGCAGCGAAAGACGGTTTCCACGTCTTCAACGCGCTCACATTACTGGACAACCCGCTCTTCCTAAAGGAGCAAAAGTTCGAGCCAGGGGACGGTAAATTGCATTTCTACCTCTTCAATTGGCGCACAGCGCTCTTGCCCGGCGGCATCGACCACAGAAATCAGATCGACACTACAAAGATGGGTGGTGTGGGAATTGTCATGCTGTGAAGTGACCAAAGATGACCAAGCAGCAGAAAGCGCACAGTCTGACGCAGCCGCTACAGGCCAAGGGAAAATATCAAAAGATTACAAAATAACGCACCCATACATTTCCCCTCTTCCTTCGCTTCATCGCCCAAGTCTTGCTTGATCATATCCCGCTCCTTTTCTCGACAGCGGCGTAGACGCTCGTCATGATATTCCCTCGCGGCCCAATGGAAAAGATGCTCGTATCTGTTTACCCTCCAATTGCTCGTTCCATGCACGATTCCAGCATTGAGACTTGGGAGTTTGGGGTCTTTCTGTAAAATGAGTGGCGAGGACCGCAGCCTGCCTCGCTGCCGCCGTCGCTGCCGCCGCCCCCGATGATGATGTCGGTAGGCATCTAGTTTGAGCGGAGAAGTCATGCACGGAGACAGACGAAGCAATGCAGGAATTGAAAGGTGAGATTGATGTGGGCTTGGATACTTGTACCTTATGACGACGCGTGTTGGAGTTCAAAGACCGTGAAGTGAGCTGTAGGAGAGTCGTGCTATATAGCGGCAGGGAGAGGTCTAACTTTTGGTTGGTGCTCGAGCAGGGAACCAATATCCTGCCTGCTACGCAAACGATGGGAGGCTGAAGGCTGGAGGCTGAAGGTGTTCAAGGCGGAGGGAGCTCTGCCGAGTTTCAGTAGTACGTGAGTAACGGAGGAGCTGTGATCGCGAGACATACCGGACGAGGTCAACTTTGTTCGGCCAATGAATGATGCGAGCCTCGTCAGATCAGTGCTGAGCGTGGAAGCAGACCCGCGCCTGTTGAAAGCTGAAGCTCTAGTATGTGCTCTGACATTCCGTCGTAGGGTATCATCAGCTCTGCGAACCAATCTATCGTCAAGAATACTTTCTGCCGTAACGAACATGGCACACGCTTGAAGACCCGTGCGCCTACATTCCCTAGTCGTGTCCTTATCCACAGTTCCCCAAGACCTCTCTCCCACCCTGCACCTCCTGCTCCCTGCTCTCGTGCTGCCCACAGTGCTCTGCTCGCTGCATCCGCCAACGTTCACGCGTCGCCTCGTAATCGTGTGTCCTGTACTCACTGTGGAAGCCTTGCGTTCCTGGCTGGGCCGCCTGCAAGTTATGAACAAGACACACGTTAGCCCAATTTGCGCGCTGAAGACACCGGCAAAAAGGCTATTACCGACTTTCGTCCCTGATAAGTGCCACGATCATGGAGTAGAGGTAGAAGAAGAACATGATCAGATGGAAGCCGAGCTTGATGAACGACTCCTTCTTATGCACGTTCAGCTTGCGGAAGATCTCGGTTGCATCGAGGAGATGCTGGTTCTCGAAGATTCTGTTTCCCTGTATATCAGTACTCGCGCTCACAATCGTGCCTGCTCCAATGTGTCCTGAGTTGACGTGTGTTTCGGGGGATTGTCTTACTTCTTCGCATTCCAGCCCAACAACGGCAAGTTCAGCAACAGCGGCAGCCAGTATCCATTGACCAGGAAGAGCACGGTGAGGAAAGCGTGAATGCCGGCTTCGGGGACGATGTACATGTTCAGGCGGTTGCACAGATCGATGGGGTTGATGTAGTCGCATTCGAGGTCGGAGTACATGATGGTGAAGAAGACCTGCAGGAAGAGATTGACGGCATTGAGAAGGACGGCGAGGAGGAACAACCTGCATTTGGTACAGTCAGTACAACAGCTTCGAGGTTGGAGCCTGTGCGTGTCTTGTCCGCCGAATGAATCGCGCACATACCACGCCTCGCCCGACATCTTGTCTGCGAATCTGCTCGCCTCGTGATGACTGGGCTTTGTGTGCTAGGGACGGTGCAAACGCTGAACTTGCGCTGCGCAGGACTTGGTTCCGACTTGACAATGCTCGTGTGGGTGTCGTTGTTGTGTGTAAGGTAAGGTATCTCTCGCTTGCGATTGTTGAGAGGCTGGGGCTGGTGCAGTGGAGCGACGCAAACTTTGCCGGAAAACAGCCGCCTTTCTTCGCACGCTGCGCTGGAAGGAGGATAGGGGTGTGGTGTCGAGGCGAAGTATCTCTTAGTGGGCGAGGATGCTGATGCCTGCGATGCGGACGGCTTGGATGAAAGGTTTGTCAGTGGGCGGGCGAGGTGGGAGCTTCGGGGGGAGGTTGTTTTCGAGAACACGGAACCCTGTAAGCGTGCAGCCACAGCCATCGCTTGGAGCTACGTCTGCCAAGACTTCAGGATCATTCAGGAGAAGAGACCAACACAAGATAAGTGACTTCTTTCAGCATGACTTTGCTTTCATCTATCATCGAATGGACTCGCCTCAGCTATTTGATCCATTCGTTGCGGCGGTGCCCTTCGCCTCGACTTTCTTGCCGTCGGCCGAGAAACCCTCAGGCATCTGCACTTTCCCTCCCGGCGAATCCTCCAGCCGTGCCGTCAAGATCTCAACACCTGTCTCCGTCACCAATAATGTGTGCTCGAATTGAGCCGTGCGCGTGCCATCCCTAGTGACAGATGTCCAGTCGTCCGGCCACGTCTGGTCCTTGTATGTGCCTAGGGTGATCATGGGCTCAATCGTGAAGCACATGCCTGGTTTCGCTTCTCCGATAGCCTTGTTCTTTGCGTAGTGAGGCACGTTTGGTGCGCAGTGGAACAGCTGGTTGATGCCGTGTCCGCAATACGTCTTGACCACCTGACAGTTTCGTGACTTGGCAACCTTTTCGATCGTATTGCCGTAGTCCCGGAACAGCGCTCCGGGCTTCACCAGGTTGATCGCCTCATCCAGGGAGTCTCGTGAAGCTTCAACCACACGTACATTATCTGGATTCTTTGCCGCAGACTCGCCGATGTAGTACGTTTCGTTCAAGTCACCGTGAAAGCCTCCGTGGTAAAGCGTGACATCGATATTGAGAATGTCGCCATCTTGAAGCGGCCGGTGATCAGGGATGCCGTGACAAATGACTTCGTTCGGACTGGTACAGACCGACTTCGGAAAGTGGCAGTAGTTGAGCGGAGAGGGATAGGACTTTGATGTTCGTTAGCGTAGATCGAGCCCAGACTGCCGCAGAACTTACGTCTCGCTCTACACACGCATCGTGAACGATCTTATCGATTTCATCGGTCGTAACACCAGGCTTCGCCGCCCGTGCAGCGATATCGAGCACCTCACGAGCCATCCGACACACCTTACGCATACCATCTTGCTCCTGCTTCGTCAAGACCTTGACCTTGTTGCGACCGACAATCATCTGCTCAAATCAGCTCTGGCCGCCTTGTCGTTAGACTCTTTCGTATCAGCCTACCTGCTCGCTCCTGGGAATGCCGTTGGACGCATAATCGGGATGCTTTATCCGATCTGGGACTGTCCGTCGTGCAGAGAGTGGGTATACAGGTCTGAGCGGACCAGTAAAAGGGTATGACGGGAATGGGTTGAAATGACCATCTGCGTCTGGTAAGGATATGACGCGCGGAGGGATGACTTTGGAGAGCATACTGTTCTGCGCCTTGTGCAACGTCTTATGTGTACTCTACGGCGGACATCAGTCAGCCATTACCTTAGCCCAACCGCCAGCATGTGACTGTCCCCCATGTCGACTGTGCCAGCTTCGCGACTCGAAGCACTGACCTACCCAATTTCTTTTGAAGCAATCTTGACTGCAGAAGTACGAGTCCTTCCCGAGCTTTTGACACGTCGGACACTGCAGAGAGCCCGCATCATTCTCGCAGTCTGCGCCTTCACATTTCCGCTTCTGCTCGATCGTCACCTCTTTTGCCGGTGCCTGATCCATTCTGCCAGTATCTGATATGAGTGGTCGTGTTGGGCGCAGGTGGCCGGAGGGAGGACTGTGTCCAATGCAGAGAAGGCTCGTGCAGACGATATACTGTCGCGCTTTTGTTGGCTAGGAAGAGCTGAGATCTGGGGTGCATCAGTTGGAAGAGCGGGTGTTGTCGTCCTGGAGCAGACAGCGTTGGTGTAAGGTAGCAGAGAACGAGCAAGCAAACGCACAGACGCGAAGTTCCTAGCGCCACAATTGCGCCACACTCGCTCTTCCCTCTTTCCGAACGGCTTCAGACACCTTACTGACGGGCTTTGATATGACCTCATGAGCGAAACGGATGGCCTTCCAAGGCCCCTAAGCGATATCTATACAGAGTACGGAGATCTGGGAAGGCGTGGATGTGAAAATCTCGTGAGAAAAGTTCGAAGGTCTTCCCACGATTACAACGAGCCGATTCAGGCAGCTTGGACTGAAGATGGCTGCCATCACCTCTCGAGCACAGACCCAGGAGCCTGAAAGGCGGTGACTGGCCACTGTCGGCAAACTGTGTCACAACAATCGCCTTGCGACGTTCTTCCGGCCTTTGAATCCATGTTCTGACAGTATGGTGTATCACATCATTGGGTGAAAGAGGTCGTCGTACGATGCGGAGAGAAGATCTTGCTAATCATTTTACCGAGTTCGGCTTTTGAAATTCGGACGAGATTAGCAGTATTCAACCCAGTAGGTATTTCCAGACGAGAGAAAGATCTCTTGCTTGAGCTTCACGGCTTTGTGAATCGTTCAGTACTCTGCGGAAAAACATCATGGACATTGACCAACCATCCTCGAGCCATCTCGACATCGAGCCGAATAATGTTTGTCCAAAGAATAATACCAAGCCACCTCTTTCCTCCATCCTCAACAGTCACGACTTCCAAGTGGTCGCGTCTCGGAACCTGTCCAGGAAGACATGGGCATTTTATTCCTCAGCAGCCACAGACCTCATTACCAGAGATGCCAATGAGCAATTCTTCAGCCGAATCTGGTTAAGACCAAGGGTGATGCGAAACGTCGAGAACGTGACGACTCGGACAAGAATTCTGGGCCAAGAGATGGACTTTCCCTTATTTGTCTCTCCAGCAGCCATGGCAAGACTCGTACATCCAGAAGGGGAGAAGGCGATCGCGAGAGGATGCCAGACCCACAATGTTGGCCAATGCGTGCGTTCGGCAGGCCATGTCGACTGTCGAACGAAAGCTAATGTCAATTAGATCTCTAGCAATGCCTCCTATCACATGTCGGAGATAGTCGCGTCGGCACCAGGCAGCACGTTCTTCTTCCAGCTATATGTCAACAAGAACCGCGCTGCTTCCGAAGCGCTGCTGAAGGAAGCTGAAAGAGCTGGGGTCAAGGCTGTGTTCGTCACCGTCGATGCGCCGGTTGCCGGTAAACGAGAGGCAGATGAGCGAACTGAAGATGACAACCAAGACGAGTCGCTTACATTTGCGCCCATGAGCGGTGCTGTTGCGAGTAAAGACTCGAAGGGTGCCGGAATCGGGCGTACCATGGGAAGCTACATCGACGCCAGTTTGAATTGGTCGGATTTAGTGTGGTTAAGAAAGGCCACGAAACTGCCAATTGTGTTGAAAGGGATTGGCAATGCTGAAGATGCATTGCTTGCAGCTTCTTACGGGGTTGATGGGATCGTCGTGAGCAACCATGGCGGGAGAAGTCTTGACACAACATCGCCTGCGATCCTGACATTGCTGGAGATGCATCGGCACTGTCCCAAAGTATTTGACCGATTGGAGGTCTACATCGATGGAGGCATCCGCAGGGGAACTGATATATTCAAGGCTCTGTGCCTGGGCGCAAAGGCGGTAGGTATTGCTCGGACATTCCTCTACGCATTACAGTACGGTCAAGAAGGTGTCGAGCATCTCATCTCCAGTGAGTAAAATGGCCTATGTGTCCGTTGATCGATGGTGACTGACAATTTCCAGTCATGAAAGACGAGCTCGAAACCACAATGAAGTTGATTGGCGTCACCGACATTTCGCAATTGCATCCAGGCATGCTGAATACGCGAGACATCGATCATTTGGTGCCTACAACGCCTTTGTCTGTCGAGCGGGCCCGTCTGTAGTATGGCAAGACGCGAGGACCCAGGTGAAAGGTTGAGAGGACAAATGCCGCGGGTGCAATTGTGCAGTGCTTGAGTAAGTCGCATTGGCTCGTGGAGAACGTCGCAGTGTAAACCATCGCGGAGGCGTAGATCTCCACCCAATCGCTGCGGTGAATGCTTCGGTGAGCTCGGCCCGATGTCCTGACGGCTTTTGGAGACGGCGTTTGATTGGGGCCTTTCGAATGTATAGGTTAAACTCGAGACCTTTTGGTACTGTTCGTCAAGGCAACTGTCCAAGACTTGGTCAGCCATATCTCCAAATTCATTTCCCTTTGTCTCGTGCGACTACATTGATCTCGAATCTTAACAGGCCCCCAGCACTTAGAAAAATGAAAGAACTCAAGCAGAACCGAGCGTGGAAAATGGTTGAGGCCGCCACGGTGGGCGGTTATGCAATTCCAGCGATTTGCCTATACAACCTCGAAGGTGTCATAGCCTCTGTGAAAGCTGCGGAGGCCAAGTCATCCCCAGTGATCCTGCAGTTCTTTCCCTGGGCTGTTGAGTACGCCGACGGGCTCCTCGTTCATGCTGCGGCCGAGGCGGCTCGAAACGCAAAAGTACCAGTGGCTGTGCATGTAAGTAATCACGCTGAAAGGCATTGCGAAGTCAAATGCGATACTGATCTTTCAGATGGATCACTGTCAGGATCCGGAAATGGTCAAACGAGCGGCAGATCTGGGTGGCTTCGACGGAATAATGGTTGACATGTCCCACTTTGAGAAAGAGGAAAATCTCCAAAAGACCAAGGAACTCACCGACTACTGCCATGCTCGAGGAATCATCACCGAGGCAGAGCCGGGCCGCATCAATGGGGGAGAGGATGGCGTTGCAGACACGACCGATCTCGAAGAGGTTCTCACAACTCCGGATCAGGCTGAGGAGTTTCTCGCCGCAGGTATTGACTGGCTCGCACCCGCATTTGGCAATGTGCACGGCAACTATGGACCCAAGGGCCCTCAGCTGGATTATCCGCGCCTCGAGAGTATACGAGAGTCCACGAAAGGAAGGGTCCACCTTGTATTGCACGGTGCTGGCGCGGCCTGGTTTGATGAGAAGCGATTTGCCGAGTGCATGAAATGCGGCATCGCGAAATGCAACGTGAATGACGGAGTGAATGGCCCATATATCGAGGTCCTCCAGAGGAGAGCAGGTCGGACGGGTCTGACCTCGCTGGTAGAGGAGGCGACGGCAGCGATGCAGAAGGCGGTGGAGCAGCACATGGACTGGATGCTTTCAAGTGGTCGAGCCGACAGTATACAGTTGAACTGAGAGTAGATGTTGTTGTGGATGTGTTTGTGGGAGGAGGTATGAAGGATCCTTGTGGAGTTGATTACTCGCTTACCTCAGCCATGCGCCACACTTACCCGACAGGTCCGGTCGGAAGGCTCGAAGCGGGTGGAAGCACGCGACGCGATCACAAATTTCTGGATGACATAGTCGATCCGATCGGTCGAGACTGCTTCGTCGACTCACCACGCGCTCTTCCCATATAATATAACACACACAGTTTCCGGTTCCGTGCGTTTACCCCGTTGATTCCTTTGTCCATCACCTCCAATCGATATCGATAACGGTGGAGCAGGCCAATGAGCTACACGCATTGCTTCACTCTCCCATCAGCACGCCTCGGACGCGGTTAAGCATGAGCCTCAAGTGTGTCGTGATCGGCGCGGGCCCGGTGGGCGCTCTTGCAGCTCTCTACGCCGCCCGGCGAGGGTGGGAAGTCGAGATTTACGACTTGCGGCCAGGTGAGCAGCCATTGCCACAGCCACTCCGAACCACTCACTCACGTCGTAGATCTGCGAGAGCCGTCGACGACACCCTTGAACTTCACCAAATCAATCAACTTAGCCCTGTCGGAACGCGGCATCAATGCCTTGCGTCAATCTGACTCCCCCAAGTTGCTGGAGGCCATCTTGGCGGAGACCATTCCTATGTACGGCCGCATGATCCACGGCCAGGACTCTCAGGGCGGCTTGACCGAGAATGCTCAGCAATACGATGTCCACGGCCGTGCAATCCTGGCCGTGGATCGAGGCGATCTCAATGCACGCCTACTAGACGAATTGGAGAGTCTTCCCAACGTCAAGCTTCGTTTCAACCACAAGCTGACTGGTGTGGACTTCCGGCGACGCTTGGCCTGGTTGGAGCAGAAGGCAACGTCTAGGAGACAGAGCGGAAGCTCCGACGATGGCTTGCGGCGTAGCGGGCGACCTGGTAGACAGGACGAGATCGAAATCGACTTTGATCTCGTCATTGGTTGCGACGGTGCGCATAGCAGCGTTCGCTTTCACATGATGAAGTTCGTGCGCCTGGACTACCAGCAAAACTATATTGACACCTTGTGGTGTGAGTTTAACATTCCGCCGGCACGGGGAGACACGAGCAAGACAGCATCCGCGAGAGACGGCTTCGCTACGAGCCCAAACCACCTTCACATCTGGCCTGGCAGCGACAAGATGTTCATTGCCATCCCTAGCGTCGACAAGAGCTTCACGTCTACGCTATTTGCGTCTGCGGATGATTTTGCGGCTCTCGAGGCGGATCCAAAGCAGGTCGAGCTCTTCTTCAATAAGCATTTCCCGGGCACGGTCGATCTCATTGGGCCAAGTGAGGTCCAGAAGCAATTCGAGGAGAATCCACACCTACCGCTTGTCAGTCTGAAGTGCTCACCCCACTACTTCGACTCCAGCGGAGTAATCCTGGGCGACGCGGCGCATGCGATGGTGCCATTCTATGGTCAGGGCATGAATGCTGGTCTCGAGGATGTGCGTGTTCTGTTCGCCCATCTCGACTCGCAGTCCACCACTGCAGAAGGACGTGGCAAGGCACTTGCATCTTACAACGCCGAGCGCATCCCGGATGCGCACGCCATCAACGACTTTTCTCTCGGCAACTTCTGGGACATGCGTGTAGGCGTGCGCTCCCCGCTTGTTCTGCTGCGCAAGAAGATCGAGGAATTCCTTTCCGACAAGCTGCCAAGCTCTGGCTTTGCGACACAGTATAGCAGAGTCAGCTTCAGCAATCAGAGATACTCGGAAGTGGCGAGGGTGGTAACGAGGCAGAAGCAGGTACTGCTTGAGGGCATCGTGGGATCTGCTCTGCTTCCTGTGGTCGGCTGCGCTGCATGGTATGTCTGGAGATGGCACAAAGGCCATGGGGCACCCAATGTCTTGGCAGGTATTCGCTTCTTCACAGAACGTATTGGGCGTATGTTTACATTTGGCGGGTCCCATCGTTGAGCTGCTTACCACCCACACAGATCTACGCAACTTGGAAGTATTTCGCACTCAACGAAGTCAATCTCCACACCTTACCTTTCCTCGTTCCTACTAAGCTATGTCGTGACTGGATCACAGCGCGAGACCGTAGAGCCACTGTTTCCTCTCTTTCGTTTCACCCTTCACCCTTCACTTCTCCTTGGGTAACGACATGTAAGGATGGGCTGCATCCCCAGCAAATCCCGCAAGTCGGCCATTCAATCGGTGCCACCGCGCGAAGCACCCAAACCAACGGCGAACAGGCCACAGTCTTCTCGGTGTCTAGCTGAGCAGAGCCTCGAGGAGTGTCTGCCACCTGCGGACAATGCGCACACTGGCGTCGGTCGCTATCGCGCGAAACGGGGCGCTTTCCCAACAACTGCAGCCCGCAAGAGCTTCATCCGTGAGTCTCCGCTCTATCATTGTGCTTCATGAGAGCGACAGCTGATACCAGAACTTTGCTCCACAGGGATGACACTCCTGATCCTTTCCGACAATGGTCTGCGCAACATCTCCGCCTGTCGCGTCGAGCTCTTCTTTCCCCAAGCCGGTGGCCAACCACTATGCCGCGCTTCACTTGCTGCCACGCACAACAACACCATCGTCCAGTCCATCATCTCTCAGCAAGGAGCGACAGATCATCGCTCGGCGTTTGCCTGGCTGGTGATGGAGATCGAGGCGCAATTCGAGACGATGATCCGCAAGACGGCACGCAATGTCCATCCCTCGTCGCGCCCTTTGCCTCCTGACGAAGCTGTCACCAAGAGCGGCGCCCCTCTGCGGAGGCCCGTCTCCATGTCTACTCTTCGCTATCCGCAACCCACCATGCGGACGCCAAACTTCCTCTCACTCTCGCCTCAGCCAACGACGTGGACACGAGGAACGGTGAAGAGGATCAGCAATCACGGCCTGCCATCTCCCGGCATAGAATCGCCTCAGAACTCTTTTCAGCTCGCAAAGCCACCAAGTCCATCTTCCACGCAAGCGCAGGCTGCGCGCTCATCCGTTGCCCTTCAACATCGGTATCACCACCAGCGCTTCTCAGATCTGAGCAACACGAGTCTGCACTTCTCCACGTCCCTCGCACCACAAGCGCACCACCCGGCCCCCGCTGACGGGGTAGCAGCACCCGTTGCGCTCCCGCGCCAGAGCAGCAGCCCCGGCTCATCAGGCGACCACTGGACGGCAGGACCAAATGGTGGTGCTCCCACGGCCCGCCAACAGCGGAGGAGCTTGCGACAGCACTCCTCCACCAGCGCGCTCCCCCCCTCGACGGCCCTCAGTCGGCCCTCGACCTCGGTTCTGTCTCTGGAAACGCTGGCCGAGCATCATCGTCGTCGTCGTCCTCCTCCCAGTGCCGCCGGGGATGGGGGACGCGACGTCGAAATCGCGAAAACGCTGGGCAGTCTCGTTGGCGAGCAGCAGGCGGCGGCGGCGGCGGCAGCGTCGGCGTCGGCGGCTCGTGCGAGTGCGAGTGCGAATGCGAATGCAAGCGCAGGTCCACCGTCACCTCGCTGCTCGCGGAGCTTGCCCCGTCCGCCTACGCCCGAGAAGAGCGCGAGGAGGAGTCTGGCGGCGCCGCGGCCGCCGGCCGCGCTCGAGTACTACGGTCTCGACGAATTGGCGAGATCTACGAGGCACGACAGTGGCGATGACAAGGACAGGGATAAGGAGGTCGGTGTCAAGATTCGGGAGGTGGGAGGTGATGGGAATGCGGGGAGGGAGGAGCGGGAGGATGAATTGTTCGGATGAAGCACGACCACGCAAAGAGGGACGTTCTCCATGATGGTCTTCTCGTTGTAAGCGGGAGAGTGGCGGCTGATGGATTTTCACGGGTGTTTGTGGATTTATCGCGACTGACTGAAAGGGAACATGGCAACGGAGTTCGGAGTTCTTTTCAGGGGTTGATCGTCATGTTTCGGTCTACAACAACAACAACAACAAGGCTTTTATTCCATCCCGGCGCAACATACGGATGATTTGGCCATCTCTTCTCTTCGCGCGTGCTTTTCTCGATAGACACTAGTCTAGTGGATAAAAATCTCGATACTCACCTCATTGCTCCAGCCCGCCTCCTCGCCACTTTCCTTCCACGCCCGCTCCACATCCACCTCCAGAACCTGCTTGTGCTTCTTCACACAGCCCACGGGGATGGGTTTCCCGAAGATCATGATCATCATGTCCTGCGCGACAGACCTCCCGGGGAGATCGGTGAGGTACAGTCCCAGCACGCCCAGAGCCTTCAGGCTCGTCCAGATCCGCAAGCGTCCGTTCTCTTCCACGTAGATATCCAGGCCCGACACGGCCGCAGAGCCCGTCATCTTGCCCAGGAGGCCCATCATGGCGACGCCGACGTCCTGCTTTTGAACGCGGAACCGGCGGAGCGCGTAGGCGGATAGGACGTCCCAGCCGGCCGTCTCGAGCTCGAGCCCGACCAGGGCGGTTGGCTCGCGCCTCTGCATCGGCTGCGATACTTCGCCCGAGAGGAAGGATCCCACTACATATTCGCCTTCCTCTGTGCCGGGGAAATCGCTCAGACTGACGAACTCGCTCAGATGCTGACCACATACATTGAACACCCCGAGAATGCCGGTGCCCGTGCGAGCGAAGCCGACGTACGTTCCGATCTTGAGGAGGGCGAGGGCGTCGTATGCGTTGTATGGGTCACTTGCCTTGCCAATGGTGTGCGGCCGGAGAATGACCGTCTTGCCACGCGGTGTCTGCGCTGTCATCTGGTTCAAGAGCTTGATGTTGTGCTCTCCTGGCTTGTCGGTGAAATAGATCGGTCCGCCGCTGACGCATCGCGCGGCAGCATGGAAACCCGCCCAGTCATGAGAGGTCTGGAACATGTCCCAGTCTGGCAGAGCGTTCATGTGCTGCATCAGCAGGCTGTTGTGCGCGTTGCAGAAAATATGCCATGGATGTGAGGCTTCCACCTCGGGGAAGAAATCATCAGAGTTGCGCATCAAGAGACGCGGCTTGTTCCGCGGCAATGAGCTGTGGAACAGGATTTGGGGAGTCTGAGACATGCAGCTGATGGCTCTGCTACCCAGGTGTCGCAGATGAGCAATGGTCCAGGCATCCTGATACTCTTGGGTGAGAGCTCTTCGGTCAGGTGCGTGCAGAAGCAGGTCGAGGAAGAACTGCGCATCGGTCTTCACGGAGTCCACGCCAGAGGACGAGAGGAACGAATAGAAATCGTTGTACATGCGTCCGATATCGTCGGCTGCGACTACGGTGAAGGTGCCACCCGCGACACCAGGTTCCTTTTCGACTTCAATTGTCTTGTAATTCTTCGCGATCCATCCGTTTGGGTCAATGCCGCCCCAGTAACCCATGAGAGCATGCCATACAGCGATATGGTTGATGTTGGGGTGACGCTTACGGATCTCAGTTGTTGTAGCCTTCATGCCCTCTGGGAAGCCATCTCTATCGGCTTCAAAGCCCTGCCAGCCGCGGAGAAACTGAGTCTCTCCTTTGTTCAGAGATTGCCAGTTATCATCAATGATGAGATTTGTGACGTTGATGTTGTTCTTGGACAAGTCGTCGAGAGCATCATATATCTTTTGGGCTGTCAGGTTCTGACCCAGTGCATTCCAGGTGCAGTAAGTCAGGCCATCGTACCATTCCTCCAGCCACTCTGGCTTGATCGAATCCATCATAGTCTGTACTTGGTCGTCAACGGGAGCATTAGTGTACGAACCCACAACCTTTCGTGCATGGTAGAAGACGGCAGCATTCGCCACTTCGAAGCTATCCGCAACGGCCGCCAATACTGTTGCGTTTCCAGCGCTAGTACGATCGTTCCGGCACTTGATGATGACATTGCCATGTTTGTCGTTGACGAAGGTAGTCATCAGGTCGTCGACACCACTGATGCCAAGCACGACCACATGGAGGCCGTCGGTCCGAAGAAATGACAGCAAGACGGCATCTTTGTCGACTTGAAATGTTCCTGATCCTTGTCGGGGCGCAAGCCATGGAGACCACAGTCGGACCAAGCTAAACCACCTCGAAGAAGAATTGGGAGTGCCAAGTTGGTGATGTGACCAGCCAGAATGCTGACCTTGAGCAGGACTAACAGGAGCCGTAAGGGAATACAGAAATGTGTCATCAGTATCCGGCCGCTCGCTCTGGATTGCGATGTCGGAGCTGATGCCGTTGAAGAAGTGCTTTAGGTCGTAGGCAGAATGTTTGCCGTAATCCGTGCTCTGGTAGTGAAGCTGGCCGTCTTGAATGCCAGTCGTGTCTCTAATCCACCTCCAACCATGCTCGGTATCGATCAAGAACTTGACGGTAAAAGAGCAGACCTGGCCATGTTTGGGGAGACCTGGAAGCTCCGCGGTGAAGTACCTCTTCGAGATGCCTCTGCCAGGCGGCGGGCGGTTCAGCAACAGGACATGGTCGCAGGTGGAAGTTGGCTTGAGAGGGAGTTCTGCCCAGGCGTCGTGTCCTCCGTGGTTATGCCAGACACAAACCTGAGGCTCCTCCTGATCCTGATCCTCCGGGCTCACGATGCTGGGAGCGGCGGTCTCGAGGAGGACGGTGAAGCGAACGCTGTGCTGGTGACGAGCGATGGTGGACGCCTGACCAAGCGGCGGCCAGGTGGTGATTTTCACGTACATGTCGTCGATTGCGTCGCCGTCCTCGGGTTCGGGTCGGAATGCAGGCTTCCGATCCGGCGGCTGCTGCTCGGGAAGCAGATCGGTCATCTGCGACACTGGAGGCGGCGGATAGACTCGCTGGCCCGTCCGCGTGTCGCAATCTGCGAAGATGAGATGTTGCCATTGAGGGACGTCTATCTCGTGAGGGGAGGGGAGGCTTACGGCCAAAGGAGATTTGATTCTGTTTGGTCCTCTTCAGAACCATGCTTGCTGGAGGGTTGACGGGAGGCAAAGGGATATTAATAATATAGAAGGAGTAATTACCTCGACCGAGTCAAGTTAGTTACATGTGAGGATGCTCTTGCTGCTACTAATAAGAAGGATCGAGTGAAGTGGATACTGTACATTGGATGTACATAGTATCTCCCGTGCTGCACGTCATCTGGCATTGATCATGCATGTCATCTCATCTCTTTGCACCTCATCCAGCAAGCTGTGTGTGCTGTGCTGTGCGGAACAGCTCCGGCAAAAATGGGAAATCATCTCCTACACCAAGCTACACTACTAACTACTTCTCTCCCAACAACACCCACCTCCGCATGCTCTAGCCCATGTTCGACACCATCTGCACCCTTCCGCTGTCGTCGGAGCTCTTCGCACAGGCCCTCCATCCCACCGAGCCGCTCGTCACCGTCGGGCTCAGCAGCGGCCATGTCGCAACCCTCAGACTTCCACCCGTAGACGTAGACGCAGACGACAATGGTCACGACGATGACCAGACCAAGCAGCCCGCGCGACGCGGCAGCAATGGCACCCAGGTCATCGACACGACCTGGCGCACCAAGAGACACAAGGGAAGCTGCAGATATCTGGCATACAGCGTAGATGGGAGACAGCTCTACTCAGCTGGCACCGACGGACTCGTCAAGGCCGCGGACAGCGAGACGGGAAAGGTCACCGGCAAGCTCGCCATCCCCAACGATCCCTCCGCGGCCAGAGCGACCATCGATGCCCCCACGGTCGTCCATGCGCTGAGCCCACAGACATTGCTTCTCGCTACCGACTCCGGCGCCCTGCACCTCTACGACTTGCGCGACCCAGCCCCCAGCTTGCCCGTGCACGAATCCAAGACCGCGTTCATTACCGGCACGCCCTCCCAGACCTACCACCCACATGCCGATTATATATCCTCCTTGTCTCCCATCCCTCCCTCGGCCACATCGACTTCCGGCTTCAGCAAACAATGGCTCACGACCGGCAGCACCACACTCGCACTGACTGATCTGAGACGGGGCGTGCTGGCGAAGAGTGAGGATCAAGAAGAGTTACTTCTGTCATGTCTGTACGTGACAGGTCTCGCGGCCAAGAAGAGCAGTGGCAGTACCGGCGAGAAAGCGGTCGTGGGTGGTGGAGATGGGGTCATCACACTGTGGGAGAAAGGGCAATGGGACGATCAAGACGAGCGCATCACCGTCAGCAGAGAGAAGGAGACGTTGGACTGCATGGCACAAATCCCGGACGGCATCGGCGGTCTGGGCAAGAAGATTGCGGTCGGCATGGGAGATGGCAGAGTGCGTGTAGTACGGCTGGGCATGAACAGAGTCGTTGGCGAATTTCAACACGACGAGGTAGAAGGGGTGGTCGCGCTCGACTTCGATGTGGGCGGGAGGATGATATCTGGCGGAGGTCAGACTATCAAAGTCTGGCAAGAAAGTATCGAGCCGGAAGCCGACGAGGATGAGGACGACGGCGTTGCGATGGTCAAACGCGCGAAAAGTCACGACAGCGACGAGGAGGAGGAGGAGGAGGAGGAGGAGGAGGAAGACGAAGGCAACAGCAGTGACGATGGAGAGAAGGGGCGCAAGCGTCGCAAGAAGAGAAAGCGAGGCAAGGGACCCGCGGCTAGTAGCAGTTTCAGCTTTGCTGGTCTCGACTGAGAGATCCCTCGCCGGCGTTCGTGCTGATTCTGATGCATAGCGAAGATACCCTACAAAAGCTCTTGGACTCTTTTTCGCTTCATCTCAGCCGGCTGCCAAGCGCGCGAGCTCTTCTGTCTCGACATGCTCTTGGTTCTCCACGGCGCTTCGTCCCTCAAGATGACCATTGGCCACCGCAATGACCTGCATCGACTGTCGCCAGCACATGACCCTCCAATGCCACAGAGTAATCAGCTGCGGTACGATTGAGAGCTCGTGACTTGGAACGGATTCAGGACAGTATCATCTGCCAAAGCCTTCATACGTATACTGACTGACACGGGGCACAGAACGAATGATGATTCACATCCAGATATGTGTTTTGCAAATTCCCAATTCGATTATTACCGACGCTACTCCATAAGCGAGCTGCATGCGCCTTCTTGAACCCTGCCTGCGCCAGATCCCCGAGCCTTCTTCAAAAATTGCCACCCAATCCGTGCCCCTTTTCGATTTCAGCGGTCCAAAATTACTACAGTCCATGGCCTCCCCCCTCTCCCCAAGACCGGCCGTAGTGAGATTGCTCTAACCACATCATTACACCCTTTCAGAACTCCTGGCCTTCCACCCTTCGCGCTCATTGTTGGAACTACTCGTCAGCTGCATGGTTCTGAAGGGCATTCCGAGCCATGCCATTGAGAGCTTCGAAACGACCTTCGGCGGCGTGCATGTACGCTTCAACGATTGGCGCCAGGCGCTGCATGACGTTTGGGAAGGCTCCAAGATGTGTCAGCCCCGTCAGAACTCGTATCAGATGTCCTACCTCGAGAGGCCCAAACACGACATGCGGATCGAGGTCCGGTCCTACGCCTCCCATCATGTGCATGACGTAGATGGAAAGATTGTAGCTCTGGTCTAGCATGAGGTTGAGCAGGCCTCCGACGACCCCCATATCGACTCGGACGTCAGGATCCAGTCCGCGAGTGTAGGCGAGGGAATGGGCGTGTCGTTGGATGCGCAGCAGTTGTCGGGCATGCATTCTTCGCAGCTGGTTCTCGGGGCTTGCCATGATCGCTCGCATGATCGCATTCTCCGCATCACCTTCGACTACACGCATGTGCTCGTGGTCGAGCAAGTTGGAGAAACGCCACACTCTCTGAGTTTGCTCATCCTGCTCTAGCAGATCATACTCCTCATCTTCCTCATCTTCTTCCTCATCGTGGAAGAGTGCATGCCGAGCATTTGCTGCCCCGGGCTGATGGTATTTCGGACATCCTCCCGGCGCCCAGTGATTCGACTCCTCGACCGCGTCCTCTCCGCAGATGTAGCAGAATTCCCGTCGACAGGCTGGCATTCGACACGTCATATGGTTGCAGCCAGAGGTCAGCTCCACGACGCATCCACACGTGCAGATCTGGTAGTCGCGACCCTGCACGAGGCCCTGGAAATGGTCAATCTCTTCAGAAGAATGGCAAATGTGGCTGCGCACCGTACCTTGAAACGTCCCCAAGCAGTCCGGGCACGTCCGCCTCCCATCGCGCACGCATCGCGTCCGCACCGTGTGCGTCGCCCGCGCGCCCAGGAACTGCCCACAGCTGCAGTACACTCGGTCCCTGGCCAGGATGGCATATTCCTGCTCCCGAAGCTCGTAGTCCTGACGGAACTCCGGGGTCATGAGACCCTGGTCTGCGAAAGGCTGGATGCCCAGGGGCTGGTCGGCCCATCGCGGCGGGTATCGAGCTTCGTCCCGCAGTGCGGCTTCGAATTGCGGCGCGATGCCCCGATGGTAGCAGGCTGGGCAGATGGGGTTGCCTGCCACGTCGATGGCTAGGGCTGGGTGGTCGTCCATGCAGGCGACACACGTGAACGGGACGGGGACGGCGGGGGGTGGTGCGTTCAGGCGACGCTGCTCAGCAGCGCGTGTCTCGACAGGCATGACGGGTGAGTCGAGGTCGGGTCGCGGTGCTTTTTCTCGATCGCTGGGGGGGGATTTCGAATGGAGTGATTTTTCTTGTTTTGTTTGTTTGTGAGTGAGTGAGATCGTGTCGTGAAAGTGTGTCGTGTGTTGCTGTGCTGTGCTTGGATGGGATGGGATTTGGCATTTTGGCATAGCCTGCTCGATGAGGGTTAATATACTGCCGCCCATGGAGAATGCGTTGTAGAGAAATAATGCCTTTGTGCGAAGTCACTTGAGAGAAATCACAATGGAATTCTTTGGAATCCTTTACTGCCCCGACAAAGCCTTTGAGGCTAGGCTAGCAGCAGAGCAGAATAATTGAACAATGCATTGTCTACTCACATTTCAAATGCTGGACAAAACATCTCTGGCCGATTCTTTGTTCCTACAGGCGACTTCCTTTGGAGGCCAGCGTGGACGTCGGAAGACGGTTTCACGCCTTTGATCACAATTCTGGGAAAGGAAAGTCATGGCACGCGTACAGAAGTAACCCCTACGGCAGCTATAGTAAGCTCTCGTACTTGTCCAGCCCGCTCTTTTGTCCGCTCGACGTGCTGTTGTTCTGCGGTCGTGCAGTGGTGGATGATCCTAGAGTGGGAAAGTTGTAGCTGGAAGGAGCTTGCCCAACGGAGGGGGGGCTGGTGGGAGGAGGCGGGATACTGAATGCGCTTCTGGGCGCAGACCCCAGTCCATTGAGGGATGATGGTTGTGTTGGTGCCTGGCTGCTCCATGGGGATGGAGAGCTCCTCGCAGCTGCAGACCAGTCGATGCTCGCTCCACCCGTCAGGCCCGCCGTCGCCTGCGCCGTGCCTGTTGGTGGCATACTTGGGGTCGATGAATTCGTTCGTCCCGGCTGTAAAGGCCGCGAGAACTGACTGCTTGGCGTTAACGCAGCAAACGAGGCCAGATCCGGCGTCACAGCCCTGTTTATCGACGTGGATGGTTGCAATGTTGACGCGGGTGTCTGCCAAGAGAACGTTGGTGCGTCGTTGCTCCTGGCCGGCGCGCCTCGGTTTACTCCCCAATCGTTCATCAGGTCTCCATTCTGATTTTGCTTCCGTCCTGACACGAGAGTCTCAAAGTCTGCATCGTCTCCATTGGTAAGGCCGTTGTGTGCCTCGCTCGAGCCTGCCACGTGCCTGCCAGCGGCATTTGACCTCGCACTCGCAGAATTTCCACCATTATTCGAGAGGTCTCGCAGCTTGCGAGTATGCTCTGTTTCAATCTTTCCACTCAGGTTCTTGATCAATGACATGAACGCTTGGAATTGCTGAAGGTTTAGCAATGGCCCCAGGCTCATGGACCACAGAATAGGAAGTACATCCATAGCCAGGAAGTCAATGTCAGCCACCTCCCCGACCTGTCGAAACACCTTCAAAGCAGCCATCATCACACCCGGTTCTTTCGTCTTAATGCCCTTCAGAAGCGGCACCAGCTTCTCCTGTACTGTGTATCGGTCCAAGATAGCACTGCTTGAGGTGGTGCTTTGCTTTTTGTCAGGAACCCCAATGCCGTTCAGATCGTCATCAGATGCCGCTTCGGACGCTGGTGCGCCGCCGCAGAGTGTACAAAAGGCTTCGAGTCCCCGAATCTTGATACTCAAGCTGCTAGTCTTTGTAAAGAGGTTAGCAATAACAGGGAACAGCTCGTTCTTGATCGTGCTGAAATCTAGTAATGGCAGAACAAATGGCAGTGTGCTGAGCGCAGCATCTTCCAATGCGTGTGTAGGCGACTCTGCCGACATCATTACGATGGGTAGTATGTCCTCCCTGAACTCTTTTCCTGAACAAACCTCGCCCACAGTCTGCATGTTCTCCAGTAGGATCATCAAACCAGCCTCCTTAGCAGTGTCCTTTTCAGAAGAGCTGCTCGTGAGGAAAATTTCTCTAAGCCTAGGAACCACTCTCTCGGTGAAGGTGCGCTTTCCCGTAGGCATCGTTTTCACCATCGCGAAGATGTTGGTCATGATGGGTGCGAGCAGATCCTTATCCTTCATCTCTTCAAGAAGAGCCGGTAGAACCTTTTTCTCCAGCACGCTCTTCGGGAATTGTGGCATGATCCTGGGCAGACCACGCATGAATTGCATCTTCTCATTGGGCGTCTTCCCAGGCAAGGCATCCAAGAAGCGAACGGTTGAGACGAGGATGTTATCAAAGTAGCTAGCTTCCTGAAATTCCTTGGCCGACAGTCGTTGTGCCGGCCGTCTCGTTATCAGTCTTGGCAACAACTCTGATGCCAGCTTGGGCGGGAGAGGGTGCGATGACGGGACCAGAAAGTTATTGTTTCGAGTTGGTGTGGTGGAGGAACTGGAGAAGATGCGCTTGTATGAGGAGAGTGATCCTCCAGTACTCAGCGGCGATGTGTGAGGATGGTTGTACAGAGAGACGATCAGCAAGCCAAGAGAGAACATGTCAGCAGATGCCGCAAGGGTGTTATCCAGGACAAAGTCCGGACTTGTGTAGTCGACATTCAATTGCACACTTCTGGGCAGCCGCGGATCATGATTCAAAACCTCATGAAGGCTGATTGGAGGCAAAGACGTTGCTGCAGTGCTGCTCTCATGCGGCCCACAGAATGCGAGACCTGATATCTTCCAGTCTCCCTTTGCATTGACCATTATCGCGTCCGGAGTGAGATTGGCGTGCACCAGCCCAGCGCTCTCGTGCAGAAACTCCAAGCCCTTCGCGAGCTGCAAAAGTCCTTTTTGTATCTCCAACTCGTCAATCTCGAGCTCTCGCCGCCTCCTTGTGCCGTCGGAGTCTTCCACGACATAGCGACTCGCTCTCCCACCAGCGCGCTCTTGTTCATCCTTCTCCTGTAGCAGCCCGGCCAGTGAGCAGGTGACTGCCTCCGTCGCAAACATCAGCCCTCCGCTCCTCGTCTCCTCCACCGGCTCTGCCAGCTCTAGAATTGAGGGGTGCCGTAACCTCGCAAGGCTGCTGGCCTCTCTCTTCAACCTTTCCAGCACCTCCTCATACGCCCTCTTGACCGAACTTGCGCTGCTCCTCCCTCCCAGACCACCTCCAGGCGCCTCGAGATTCTTCTTCTCGAACACGAACACGCTCGCGGCCTTGCCAGTCTGCTTCCTCTTCGCGTCGAATATCCTCCATGGTCCCGAAATGCTGTTCGGCTGGGGGGCAAGGGTATAGTTGCTCGCAATGTTCGAGCTGAACGATTTCAGCGCAGAGGAAAACATTGTAGAAGCCCTGGGCGCCCTGCTTGCTTGCTCAATTCGCTTCGGTCATCTCGTAAGGTGAGGTGCATGTAGTCAGCTGGGCCGGCCGGCTTGGCGCAATGCGACGGCCAGCGACGGCCAGAATAGGAGTGCAATACACAATGCGACTGCTACAACAGCTCCTTCCAGTGGTATGGCCCGCTCGTGAAGATAGTAGAGAGCGTACAATGTATCACGCGGTGGCAGCGTGATATGAGAGCTGTCGCATCAAGTCTAGCGTTTGTCTTGGCGCATGTGGCATCCCGCACGCGGCATTGGCTTTTGGCCATGTATGTACAACAACTTCGAGCAGAGCACACGAGTCATTTCGTACGAGCCATGTTCGTGCCTCTCAGGTTTGCGCAGAGATGTATCTGCGAATCGAAGGGAGAGCCTGTCGAGCGCTGATATGGACTATGGATTACTAACGCTCAGTGTGCGACCACACCACCACACAACGAATCGGAATGATCGCCCGGCGCAGGATGAACAAAGAGACGCTCTGCGATTCGACAGCTCCATGGTAAATCTGTGATATCGCGATATGGTTTGGCAGAAACACGTGGATGGTGCGCTCGCACACCTACTATCTAGACACGTGACATCCAGAGCGTTTGCGAACGTCGAGCAATAGGTGGAAGAAGCTTCTCGTTAGGCTCGAAAAGACATGGATCGCCGGTACGAACGTTGACGATCGCCGGCCAGGACGTCTTCCGTGTCGGAGCAGCCAAGCAGAAGCAGCTCTGGCTTGTCTGGCAGCGTGGAAGACTAAAAAAATGTGAAAAGCCACCCAAACGTCTGCGGGGAAGCGTGCAGCCTACGGCGTGGTCGAGGGACCAAAGCAAACTGTGAAAGGTGCTTGGTGCCGTGGGTGCCCAGTGAGGCTTGAGTGAAGATCTGGACGCGCCCTTTCGTCACTACTGCTCGCGCTCATGAGAACACGCCCTCGTCCTCCTCTCCCAGGCACAGGCACAGGCACAGGCACAGGCACAGGCACAGGCACAGGCACACTCTCGCGTCCACACGTTCAGATTACATTACTTCACTTCAGCTCAGCCGCCCAGCTCTCCTCCTGGGCGCGTCGAGGGAGGCGTTGTGGATGTGGACGGCCCCATAGCGTCATGTGCATGAGCCTCTCCCGCTCTCGCCAGATGCTTGTACTCTCTACCTCCATCTTCCTTCCACCGCATGCGCCCGATTTCCTGGATCTTCGCGGCATCCCTCTCGCACCTCTGACGTTGGAATAGGATGAGCGGTCGCACCGGCGGAGGCGGCAGCAAACGTGGCGGCGGCGTAGAAAAGCCTTGGGCGTCCGGGCGGATTCTCACTCCAGAGCAGCGCGCACGGAAGCAAGAAGCAGATCGCAAGGCCAACCGATTCTTGAAGAAAGAGGTCCAGGATCGCCTGACGGGGCTCGAGGCAAGGGTGTTGTCATTGGAGAAAACCTCGTCGGAACCCAATACCGCCATTCCCAAGTCCGAAGACAACGAAGACGCTCACTATGCTGCCTCAGCAGTGTCCGACCCGCCTGATGCTGGCGACCGTCAGCCTTCTGGAAGTGCCGTAGAATGGAACGAGTCCGGTACGTGTGTTAAGAACTCTGAAGTGAAACCATGGTCAGAGGTGCTAAGGCAAGGAGAAGCCCAGGACGGTGCTCAGCTTGGTTCTGACAATGGCGAACTCGAACTACTTCCAACCCCGTCCATGACTTCTCCCAGGGGAGCCTATTTTACGGACAACAATGCAGCAACGACGCCTGCGATTCCTGCGAATTTCGAGCCGAGGGAGGGCGCTGACGTTCACGAGACCATTGGAGAACCCGCTCGTCAATCGGTCGCGCCCGATTTCACGGACGTGACAAGCACCGCTAGAACCCGACCAGACGGGCGTCATTTGACATGTTTCCTCAACAATCTGGTCAACTACATCCGAACTCTGCCCCCGAACGTGGTGTGTTTCGACGATCAGTACAATCAAGACCTTATCGTGACAGCTGTGCTGAAGGGATGGAATCAGACGCTGGCTCGATATCACCAGGCTTGCCCTCTATGGAATGTTCTGCGATTAGTCGACACCTACCTCTTTCGAGACTGTCAGATGGTGGAGCGAATCAGTTGTCTGAGGATGCTGCATAGGCGATACCTGTATGAGGTCAACGCAAATCTGCCCACTGCGGGTCCACCGCCTCCATGGTTCAGACCACAGTGAGTATCCTCGGGATCTGCTGGAGACGAACCTAGGCTGACTGTCGACAGATTCTCAGAAAAAGTCTTCTTCCACGATCCCGTGATAGACCATTTGACGTGGCCCCGTCTTCGAGACCGCCTCATTGCCTCGGAAAAAGACCGGTTAACAAACAAGTTCTGGGCATTCTTTGTACGAAATCTTCGGGTAACTTGGAGAGGCGAACCGTTCGATATCTTGACCCTCTCGCCGGACACCCAGCTGTACCAGCTCAATCCGGTGTATGAAGCCTCGCTGTTGGACATGACAAATTGGAGAATGGATATGGACTTCTTCCGAGGCATACCTCAGCTGGCAGGCGACGTTCCGCCGCACAACTACATGCCACTGCGGACTGTTGCTCCCAAATTCGGAGTGCACGGCCACCATGCAGGCGAGCATGTCCAGCCCACCATGTCGCCGCGATTCGGCCTGCATGGAGATCCGCAACAGCAGGGGACTCCGACACACGCAGGCGGAGTGATTTCGCAGGACCCATGGGTACACCGGCCAGGTTTCTCCGATGCGAGCCATCTTCACCTGAGCAAGTTCCCCCAAGGCGGAGTGTGGCACGATTTCTATTGCTGAGACATGGGATATACGTTAATGATGGAAAGGCGTCGGTATCTGGGCGGACGACATGGGTTCCTGCTGCTGGGAAAGAATAGATGAAGTTTACTCCCTGAACAGGCATGTCCGAGGGAAAAGACTTTGCGAAAATCAATGTGCGTTGTAATGTTAGGATGAGTCGGCAGAGCGACGCAGAGACTGCTTTATCTGCCGCGCTCTAATACCCAGGCCTTTGAGCTACGTTTGCAGGAGACGGAGAGAAGCGTGGGGAATTCGGACGAATAGGTTCATGTATGTGTTCGTAGGTGGATGAAGAGAAGCAAGCATAGCGATCACGAGACATCGGCATTGACTTGGCAACATCCATGTCCGTACCACGCGCCTTGACGTTGGGGGAAGCTGTCCAACTGCGGGGACACGCGGCTTCTTTGACAGGAGATCACCTCATGGTCCCAGGGTGTTGAGGGCGGATTGTTATCAAAGCCACAGTGTGAAGCTATTATGAACACGCTGGGATACAGACACTCCCTGGGCGCCTCCCTGCTGCAAATGTGGCTGCACAGTGGCTGTGCTGTGAGATCAACGGCGATCTGGTTTGGCCGGGGGGCGGATCCCTGTTGCAGCTTCATCCACATGTGTGCATGTGACATCGGCATTGGCGAGGTGTCGGGCAGAATCAGGCCGCAGAGCTTCGGGCCGGAGAGGAAGTGCAATGCAATGGCGGTAGAATCTCTTCACCCCATTAATGCCACCTCACCCTTCCAACTCCTCCACAACCCTCCCCGCCGTCACTTCACAGCAAGACCTTCCGCGATATTCCGCAAGGGTCCGCGATATTCCTTGCGCAATGGAAATTTGCCTGGCAACGATGAGGAGGAAGTGGGGCGGCGGTCGTGAAGGTGCAGGTGTGTGGTGGGAATCATGAGATGGGATGCAGGCAGATGATGACGTCGTGCCTCGCGTTGATGTGCGCGTGCGTTGCAGCAGCTTGGAAGCGCCAACAATGTCATCTGCTCTAGCTGCTGCTCTGCTGCCTTTGTCCCGTCCGGCTCGATACCTCTTCCTGTTTTCGCGTCACACACACACCCATCGACGACGACACACGGCTCCTGAGCTTCCCTCCCACAGCCCATCTCTTCCCCCCCCCCAAAAGCACACACACGAGCCGTCACACTCCTCCAAGTTGAGCGACTATACCTCCCTAGAATCAGAAGCAGAGCTAGCCTTGTACAGTACAGCGGGAGACAGTATCGGGCTGCGGACTAGCAGCGCCGGAGGATCAGGATGGCGGACGGCGAACAGATGCAACAGCACGCTCCGGGCGGTGCCTATTCCGGCAGAAACAAGATTCCCACGGTGGGACAGTTCATCGAGAAGCTCGACAAGGACAAGAAGGAGCGGGACAAGCATATCGACCAGCAGAACAAGCAACGTCGCACTGATGGAGAGGTGGTGCCTCACCAGAACGAGCCCCAACCACAGTCAAGCCACCAGAAGACCGTCACAGACCCTACCACGGGCAGGCAGGTCGTGATCGAAGATGTAAACGAGGCCTTCCAAGAGCGGGCCAAGAATCCCGTCCTCTCCGTACCCAATGCGAACCTGGGCAAGGACACGCCGGTCAAGACAGAGGCATCGCAGAGCGGCGCGGAGTACAAGGAGAAGCAGGATATCACAGCACCTCCCGATCCGGTCGTGGAGGGCTCTACGAGTGATGTGCCCATCCACGGCGAGAAGACGAACATCCTCTTCCACCCAACTCCGTCAGTCAGCTATGAGCCGACTTTCCGTCGTCTGGAGGAGCGTGGTCTCTTCCTGGTCGTAGGTCTGTTCTTTGGCATCATAATCCTCGGTCGTACGTTCGGTGGCAAGTACATTGGCATGATTCCACTCGCCGCCTGCGTAGCCAGCGGTGTCTGGCTTTTCATCAAGGAAGTTGTCAGGTCTGGGAGAGAGGTCGAATGGTCCTCCGAAAAGGAGCGCGGCCAGACAGCCACCGCCAACCTCTTGCCAGAATCTGTGGAGTGGATGAACACTCTATTGGGCGTTGTCTGGGGTCTGGTCAATCCAGACATGTTCCAGGCCGTCGCTGATACCCTCGAAGATGTCATGCAGGCTTCGGTTCCTGGCATCATCGAGAACGTGCGAGTGGCTGAGATCAGCCAAGGAAGCAACCCAATCCGCATCTTGAGTCTTCGTGCATTGCCAGACGACCAAGTCAAAGATATCAAGCAAGCTGTACACGAAGAGAACAAGAAGACCAAAGATCCTCAAGAAGCAGCCGCTGACGAAGAAGGAGGCGACTACTACAATCTCGAGATTAGCTTTGCGTACCACGCAGCGCCGAGTGGCAAGCGGGCCAGCGACAAGGCGCGCAACATGCACATGCAGCTGGTCTTCTACTTGGGTGTCAAGGGCCTCTTTGGCGTTCCTCTGCCAATCTTCGTCGAGCTGCAAGAGCTTGTTGGCACTGTTCGCCTGCGGATGGCAATGACTCCGGAACCACCGTTTCTGAAGACTTTGACCTTCACCCTCATGGGAGTACCTCAGGTCAGCGCGGGCTGTATTCCCATGATCGAGAAGGGAGTGAACATTCTCAACTTGCCACTCATCTCTCAATTCGTGAACTATGCGATCGGCGCAGCTGCGTCCATGTACGTTGCTCCGAAGTCAATGTCACTGGACATGCGAGCCATGCTACAGGGAGACGACATAACCAAAGATACACAGGCTCTCGGGGTCATGTGGATTCGCATTCACAAGGCCGTCGGTCTCAGCAAGCAAGACAAGAGGGGAAGCAAGTGGGGAGGTAGCGACCCATACATCACCCTCACATTCTCAAAATACGGAAAGCCAATGTATTGCACTCGCGTCATTACCGACGACTTGAACCCCGTGTGGGAGGAGACCACGGCTCTGCTGGTGACCCCAGAACTAATCAAGGCCGACGAGAACCTGAGTGTTGAGCTCTGGGACAGCGATCGCCATTCAGCAGATGACATCGTCGGCAAGGTCGAACTGAGCATGCAGAAGATGATTCAGCACCCTGGCAAGATGTATCCGCAAGTCTCCAAACTTGCCGGTATGGATGCTGGGTCAGAAATGCCAGGCGAGCTGCATTGGGAGGTGGGCTATTTCGGAAAGCCTCAGTTCCGACCAGCGCTCCGCACCGACGGCAAGAACAAGGCTCTGCCCAGTAACTTGCGCGATCATCCAGAACTGCAAGACGAGAAGGGCCAAGCAAACACTTCAACAGACGATGCCGTTCAGCATACACCACCAGACCCACTGTGGCCAAGCGGTATCTGCTCCATCGTCATCCACCAGATCGTCAATCTTGAGCTGGAGAACGTAAAGGGCACACAAGGTAGCCGTAACGGACGCGAGTACGCGCCGGCGAAGGAGTATGGCGAACAGACTGACGAGGAAGGCAGCCATTTGCCGACCTCCTACTGTTCTATCTTGTTCAACGACGAGCTGGTCTACCGCACCAGAAGCAAGGCAGTCAGCAGCCAACCCATCTTCAATGCTGGAACCGAGCGTTTTGTCCGCGACTGGCGAAGCGGCATCATCACTGTGACCGTCCGCGACCAGCGTAATCGACAACACGACCCGATCCTCGGTGTCATTCCACTGAAGCTATCCGACATTCTCGAGACCAGCAGTCAGGTGACGAGGTGGTATCCCCTTGATGGCGGTATTGGGTTTGGGCGTATCCGCATCTCGTTGCTCTTCCGCTCCATCGAGACTCGACTGCCACCTACCCAACTCGGCTGGGATGTTGGAACCTTCATGTTCACATCTCCAAATCTCATTGCGAAAGACTATCCTCACCATGCACGCATCAAGCTACGGACTGGTGGATCTATGGGGAAGATCGGCCGTTCTTCTTGCCACCAACTCAAAGAGGGCGAGACTTCTGGATACTACTGGGATCTCAAGGCTGGCCAAGAGGATGGAAAGCCGATCCGTCTGCCTGTCAAGTACCGTTACCGATCTCCCGTTGTGTTTGAGATGCATGTTGCGAACAAGCGCAAGGCAGACGCATACGCTGTTCTGTGGCTGCAAGAGCTTGTCGACAACGAAGACAAGGACCTGGATATCCCTATTTACCAGACCGCGGCTCCCCAGCGCCTGACGCAGAATTACATCACGCCCGAGATGGTTGCAGAAGGCAATCTGCCAGGCCTCGAAGACATCAAGGAGATCGGTCGCTTGCAATTTACTGGTCGCTTCAAGGCTGGCATGGACGAGAGTCACGAAGCCTTCGTCGCAGACAACAATTCGAGAGAGACATATGAGACATGGGAGGCTTGCATGGCTGAGGGTGTCCGAACGCGACAGGTTGAGAAGGAGCTTCCGGAGCGCGTTCAAACCCTACACGAGGAGAGTCTCACAGAAGGACGTGACGTACTGAAGGAGGCTCCTGAGGAGGAGAAGAGAAAGTGGCTTTCAAAGACTGGCACTGATTGGAGTGGAGCTTTTGGTGACGATCCTGCGGCCTTTCTCGACGAGCATGGCAGGAAGATTGCAGAGCCAGGCAAGGCTCCTCGTGAGGGTGAGGAAACGGATGGCTTGACGGCAGACGAGGACGATGACGATGACGATGATGACGACGATGACCTCGGAATTCAGGACGCAACAAACATGGAAGGCAGCTCTTCTCCAGCATCCGGCCGCAAGTCGATAGGCACCATGGAGTCTGGCTGGACCGCCGGTACCAACGATAGCTTCCTGTCGCAGAAAGACGTCAACAAGCAGAACAAGCGGACCGAGGAGCGTAAGCAGCGAGGCCTTATGCAGTGGAAGCCGGCGAGAAATCTGAAGTTTGCAAAGGATGAGGGTGTAATTGGGATCAGAAAACTCAAGAACAAGGTCACTGGCGGACTGAATGGCAGACAGCCTGGTGTTGTAAGTCGTCCCCAAACTCCGGACTCTCCTGTCGCGTTTGCTAATCGTTGTGCAGGAAACCGAAACTGGTCAGTAGACCAGGCATGTTGTGCATCATTCGCCACGGTTCGATTTGTCCCTGCATTTTAGCGCCTTTCTTGGAACAGCAACAGTACAAGAGCAATTCTATGGGTTACGGTTATGAATGTGACAGGGATTCAAGGCCATGAGGTAATCGGCAAGTTGGACGGCGGGAGGGCCGAGTCTTTTCCGATTTTTCCGATTCCATCTACGCAGCGTATCTGCCCGCGGCGAATCACTTGACGGTGGGCCTCCCCCAAATCTTTGCAACTTCGTCGCGTCGACCCGCATCGCAGAGCTTAGTCGCTCTCCCAGAGTCGAGACGCTGATAAATCGAACTTGGGCGAAGCGGCTAGATCTCTCGTCGTATAGATAAGTAAGGTATCTTTCCTCACATTTCCCATTCTCGCCCAAAGAAGATCTGTTCTTTGTTGTCTCTGCTATCTCACACTTTCATTCCTTGATACGGCCTTGACCATGGGCAGCGCACCGCCTAAGAGCAAGCTCTTCGAGCCTCTGCAGATCGGATCCATGAAGCTATCAAATCGCATCGTCATGGCTCCCCTGACGCGCTTTCGCGCAGAGGACAACCACGTTGTGATGGACATGGCACAGGAATACTACGAACAGCGAGCAAAAGCCTACCCGGGAACCCTGATCGTTTCCGAAGCAGTCCTCGTCTCTCCCCGAGCATCCGGATACCCCAACGTACCCGGCATCTGGAACCAGGAACAGATTGACGGATGGCGCAAGATTGTCGAGAGGGTCCACAAGGCGGGCTCCTACATCTACCTCCAGCTCTGGGCTCTCGGACGCGTCGCGAACCCGGGCATCAAGACGGCCGAGGGCACGGGAGACGTCGTCTCTTCCTCCCCAACCCCCTATGCCCCCGACGCCCCCGTGCCCCGCGAGCTCTCCGAGGCCGAGATCTGGCAGTACATCGCCGACTACGCCACGGCCGCCCGCAACGCGATCCAAGCCGGTTTCGACGGCGTCGAAATCCACGCCGCCAACGGCTACCTGATCGACCAGTTCACGCAGGACACCTGCAACAAGCGCACAGACCAATGGGGCGGCTCCATCGCCAATCGCGCCCGCTTCGGCGTCGAAGTGACCAAAGCCGTCATGGCCGCCGTGGGCGCGCACAAGACGGGCATCCGCCTCTCGCCCTATTCGGAATTCCAGGGCATGAAAATGGCCGATCCCATGCCGCAGTTCACGCACCTCGCCGCGGAGCTGCGCCGGCTGCGCCCGGCGTACCTGCACCTCGTCGAGTCGCGCATCTCGGGCAACGCGGACATTGAAGCGACGGAGAAGATTGATGCGCTGGTGCAGGTCTGGGGCGCGACGAGCCCCGTGTTGATCGCCGGGGGGTTCACGCCGGACAGCGCGCGGCGGGCGGTGGATGAGGAGTACAAGGATCGCGACTTGGCGGTTGTGTTTGGGCGATACTTCATTCCCAATCCGGATTTGGTCTATAGGATTGCGAACGGGATCGAGTTGAGGAAGTACGAGAGGGACTTGTTCTATAATGCCAAGAGTCCCCAGGGTTACATTGACTACGACTTCTGTGAGCAGTGGAAGAAGGAGCATGGCGCGTGAGGTGACCTCACTCACTCACACTGGCTAGGAAGAGGAGGACTAGAGACTAGAGATAAGAATGTGATACCAGCACTCCATGGTGGGAGAATGTGGCAAATTTGTCGTAATTATTGGTCGTGGAAGCACATATACTCATGCGCATTGGTGGGTATCATCTGAAAAAGAATTGCAACTATCCCCAGCCAGCAGACCGTCTCACGCCCCCTAAACCACCTTCACCCGCTCTTCTGTTCCCGCTGCGATTGATGCAACCGTAATGGATGACCTCGTTGTCAGGGTATACTCGCACTGCACTCGCCCCAAAGCGCTTGTGACACACCTTGCAGTGATCATCCTCACCAATCCTCACACGTCTGTTTTTACCCATTGGCTTTCCGCCCGGCACATTGTCAGGACCTACAAGGAGCACGTGCTCGGTATTCGCCCTCTTCACGCCCTCCAGGCTCTTCAGGATCATCTCTTCACGCAGGATCGACGTCGCACTCCTAATGCGACCTCGGAAATAATTCTGCAGCTCCTGCACGGCGAGGTCGCTGGGCATGAGTTCCAGAGTGCTACTCGCGGGCAACCGTGCACCATGCTTGCTCAGCAGCTCCAAGGCCTGCGGCCAGCGCTTCTCCTCGTTGGCTGGAGGCTTGAGGTACAAACCAAGCAGGATCGCAAATACGTTTGGTGTATCTGTCAGATCTTCAGACTCGAAAGTCTTGAAAGAGGACTTCTTATGTGAAGTATTGCTGTCGAGACGACATGGCTCTTGATCAGCCTGCTGCTCCAGATATGTCTTGTTACAATAGCTCTCCGCTTTCTCGTAATCCTGAATCCGGAAGACGTAGATTTCGAGTGCTTGTTTGTGGTTGCCCATAGCGCTGACCACAATTGCTCGAGCCTCGTAGAAGACCGGATCGTCCGCAGGAAGTTGCCGAAATGTCCTGTTCTTATTGTAGCTTCTGCTCTTCTGCAGGAACGACTCCAACTTTGCTTTCAGGTGTGTTCGCTGATCGTCGTCAATATCTTCTCTCTTCAACTGGGTAATGTAGAGATCAACAAGTCGTTGGTGAAAGTCGGGCTCTTCATCGCACAACTCGTTGATGATATGCTCCAGATACTGGACTTCCAATGTCTCGTCAATTTCAGCAAGAAACTCTATGATCTGTTGCCGTGGAAGTCTCTCAGCATTGTCGCTGTCGGCTAGGAAGACCTCCATGCCGACTTGCGAGTTTTTCTCCATTGGCCATCGGACAAATTCGAGAATCACGTCAACGAGTTCTGGTGGGAGCTGTTTCAGATAGGCCACAGTGCGCTCCGGTCCTTGCATGCCCTCGGGCACTTCCCCATCCGCGTCGCCTCTGCCGAACTTCGCAAGCATCTCCAAAGCTTGCCGATGAAGCTTCTTCCCATGCAAGAAATCGATCAGATCGTTGTAGCGCTCGCCTTCATAAAGCGCCGCCTGAACAACATCCGGATCGCAAAAATTGTCAATTCGAAATAAGGAACCAGCAAGTGACGGCATTGCTAGCATGTAAGATCGGAAAAGAGTAGTGTCAACCAGTTGGGCGGTCTTGAGAAGCGCCTCTTGCCAGTCCACGTCTTCCCTTGGCTTACTAACCACCGACTCTGGAAGGAGATTGTGAAACGGTGCCTTTCCACTTTCACTGTCAAAAGTGGGTGGATCTTCCTTGAGCGAGCCGTCCGGTGCAATGTGCTTCTGCAGTTGGACTCTTGCTTGAGCCAAGAACGAGCACAGGCAGCGAACGGCGAACTTAAGATCGTCGCCTTCGAGAGCCTTGTCAGGAGCCTTGTTAGATTTTGTACGAATACTCATATTATCAGTGTCGACGCGAGCTGGCGACTTGCTCGAAGCAGCGTCAGGCTCTGCTTTCTTAGCACTGCCGCGAAGCTTGCCTAGCATACCCTTTTGGGGCGTGGACGGCGCCTCTTTGGTGGTGTCATTTTCCTTGCAATTCGCATTGTCTGTCACGGCCTGTTCGTCACTCGAATCTTCAGGTATACTAGAGAGATCCCCGGCAATGCTTCTCGGGTACAGAGCGATCACACGGTCCGGAGCAGCCTCAGCATCGGTGAACAGGTCTAGCGCAGGTCTATATTTCTGCTGCTGGAACAACGCTGTTGCCTTTTGCGTCATAATCTCGCGGACGCGACCGGGCTTGTCGTCAATGAGGGTATCCTCCAACAGGTTCAGCAGACTGATAGCTTCGTCAAAGCGCTGCTTTTCCAAAAGTTCAGTCAGCTGTGTATGGTACGGCAGAGCGTTCATTCGCCAAATGACCCGGTCCGATGCTACCAGAAAGCCTTTTCCAGCATGAGCAAGACTAATATTCGGCTGGGGCACGTGCAGTATGGTGGCACCGGGAACGTTGATTGTCTGCAGTAGCGATACTGTGTCGGGATTGCGTATTTGCAGAGTGCCTTTATCCGGTGGACTGAGCGCCAGTAGATATGGATAACTGTAACCGATTGCTTCCGGCGCAAGAGCCCACGGAACCTGTCGCTTCTCCAAGGCTTTACCCTCGGTATCTATAAAGAGGGTGTTGACGTCCTTGGCCAGCAAAACTTCGTTTCTGACTAGAGACGTTACCATCGGTTTCGGCACCCAGCTCCCCATGCCCATGTATCCCATTCCGCTGCTGCTCACCGCGGCGAAACGTACGCCGATCAGCTCACCCGTGTTTACTTCCACACTACCAGCAGTTTTGGGGGCTGGCTTGTTGACGGGAGTGACCTGTTGGGTCGTCACATCGACCACGCTAAAGCCAGGATCCATGCCAGCAATAAGGTGGGTGCCATCTGCCCAATTCAGGCTCTTTATGCTCGCTTCCAGACTGATCTCTGCAATGTCTGGAAGCATCTCCATATCCTGCCAAGTCCAGCATAGCAACTTCCTTTTGGTGGCTACCGCAAGCCTCGATACAAGACCGGGAACGCCAGTCTCTTGGTCCTTGACGACATTGCTGGTAACGGCGAAGCAGGCAGAGCCCTTGGTCCGTTCCAAGCGCTCCACCAGCTGGTACGTCTGCAGATCGTGGAGGGATATGTAGGTGTCGCTCAGGCTGACAAGCAGATTTGCCTCTTTCACGATGGCGAGCTGCTGAATCGGTTTCTTGCTGAACTTGTCTTCTTCGCGGAACAGCTCGACGGGCTTGGTCTTGGTCTTGGTCGGGGTCGGCGGCGGGTCGCTAGCAATGTCCCCGTCATCACCATTCCCGCTGCCATCTCCATTGCTCTCCTGGACTTCGGATTCGTTGACGCGGAAGATGCGCAGTGCGCCGGTGTTCAGGCCGACCAGCAGGCGATCGCCGTACGCAAGGAGCGACTCGATCTTGGACTTGTCGCGCTGCTTCAGCTCGTTGATGGGCTGCGCCTTGAAAGCGGCCAGCATTCTGTGGGTGGACGAGTTGTTATCGTGCAATCATCCCCATTCACCCGTTCATTCCTCCCTTCTCTTGCCGATATGGTATTCGCCGTTCATGTGTTGTTTGTTCGCATGTGATGTGAACTGGCACAACGTACCTACCAAGCTGCCGCTGCACAGACACCCGGCCGCGGCAAGTGAGCCGAAGCGCCCACCACCATGACGAACGAGCGACACCAGAACAACGGCAATCGTCTACTCGCATGGCTTGAGACGCAGACACGACCGACTTCACCTCCACCCTCTGCCTCCGTCGCCCTCGTCCTCGCAAATGAGCTCATGGAGAATCCCAATCTTCATGATGCCCGCCCCTCCAGCGGCTCGCCCATGCCCATGCCGCCTGGCCCTCCGCCCGTTCCCCAGCTGCCTCCTCAGATGTTCACCACCGCTGCGCAGCTGCTAGACCTTACCGATAGTGAGTCGGGGCGAACATTATACACTTGAGTGGTGGGACCAACTAGCGTTATCCTCAGAGAAACTCATGATCGCCTTGCGCGATGGCAGGAAACTCATTGGCGTTCTGAGGAGCTGGGATCAATTTGGTGCGTTCACCGACCATGGACCTCATCGACTTCGATTGACAGAGCGCGCTCAGGCAACCTCGTCCTGCAGGATACCGTTGAGCGACTGTTCGTTCAGAACCTCTACGCAGACATCGAGCGCGGCTTATTCTTGGTTCGTGGCGAGAACGTTCTTCTTCTCGGCGAAATCGTACGTGCCCCGCCAGCTGGGTTTTTTTGAATTCGTCACTAAAGCCATGATTAGGATCTCGACAAAGACGATTATGTCCCCGAGCCATTCGAGCAGGCGCCCGTGGAGAAGGTGTTTGCTTTGAAAAAGCAGCATGATCAAGATAGAAAGGGAACCGACAAGTCGAAACAGAAGAAGCTGGCTGAATTCGGGTTCGAGGGCGAGCATTCTGGGGAGGTCATTTTTTGAGCACAACGCAGAAACGCAGCGCGTATCAATGCATCGAATGATGCCATGGACGCTGCTATTCATGAAGTCATAACGCCTTGAACATGCAGGCGTGCCACCAGGACCTTCGACTACGCGACCAGGTTCGCTTGGAGAAAGCAAGTTAGATATCGGGGCAAAGAAGAACGTCCACTTTGCAAGTACGCTTTCGGCTGGGTCCTTTTCTACCAGGGCGACATCGACTCATCTATGTGGAATATGGGGGTGTCGACCAGGAATGGATATAGTTTGCGCAGCACGCGGAGATCAAGCAGTCTCACCACATCTGCGAATCACATGTCACAAAATGGCTTTAGTCGACGCACAGACCAAGCTTCGAACAGATTCATCTGGCGAAAGCTTGGCAGCGCTAGCGGCAGCTCGGACCTTTTTCCCCTTCATCTGCTCCAGTGCATCTCTTCCCTGTGATTCTCACACACTCACCACCTTCGCGCTCTCTATCACCTCTAATTCTTCATCAATCGCGCGCAAAACACGCTCACGACGATTGGACGATTCAACTGGGTCTTCGTGACGAGTCCAACACGTGGTGATCGACGTATTGTTTGGCCACTCACGTGACGGCGAAAGCAATTGCGACGGCAATACAGGGTGAGTCTCCAAGCATTTTCAAAAGACCTGTCTCGCGACTTCTTTGGACCATCAGCATTTAAGATTTCGGATCTGTGAATGTGCATCTCTCAAACGCGATCCGGCCGTTTTCGCGCTCCAAGGCAGTTGCGAAGTTGAGTGAATGAAAATCCCTGCCGGGCCCCACCCAGCTTGGTGGCTTCTTCCACGAAAGAAATCACAACAACCAATTTGGACACAATACAACAAGACCAGAGCGGCACCTTCGACACCAAGACTCGTCGAGCGGATGCACAGGAGAGAAAAACCATTTCCTGCAAAAACATTCTTCGCGGGGGCCCTCAGGACCCGAGTCTGCTTCCTCTACCTTCCTAACATTCACTCGGGCCTGCACGCTACTCAAGCTACGTCAGAATTCCATATATCGCCAAGAATTGTCGAGCAGAGCCACATAAATAGTGGCGACTTGGTGCTGACGGACACTTTAACAGACTCAAACAAGATAAACCCGATAATCACCATATGGACTCACCGTCCAGTTCAGGCAGGCGCCGCACCTCTCGGCGCAAGTCGGGCGACAACAACGTCCTTAAGCAGAAGCTCCAGACCATCACTATCTCGGATAACAGCGACGACGCACCTCCACCTAAAGCCGGCGGTAAGGGTGGGCCGGTCGTCAGCACTACACCAGGCAGATTCACGCGCTCATCGCTTGGCAAGGGCAAGGTACGTCTGTCTTTCCACCCTAGCGATTCACTTGAGGCGTCGATACTGATAGCGCATCCAGGCACTGGCTCATGATACTCTTGACGACGACGACGAAGATCAAGTCCTGGAGTACGAGTTCACTTCCGAGGACGAAGTTATCGATGGAGAGGACGAACTCGACGATGTCAACTCCGTAATCACACTGTCTTCTGACGATTCAGATGACTTGGAGTTTGATATTCCCTCTCGTCCTTGGAAGCTCTTCTCGCTTGGCGAGCGCAAGGAGTGGGAACTCATGTACGCCAATGTCGCCACTCGCCCCATAGGTGGTAGCTGGGAAACCACCGAGAATTATCAGCGAGAGAAGGATGAGGAGATGCAAAGCTATCTGGAGGATCATCCGCTGGATACGTGGGTCATTCCGCGCGATCTAGCCCTCAACACTTATCACCACGCCCTAGAGCGCGCACGATGGCGAACGCTGGGAATTCCGATCTACCAACCCGCTTCGGAGACCATGTCGGGAGGCCTGAGCGGACCTCAGATACAGTCGGCGCTGAACGTTCCGCGCAACAAGTATCCGCGAGAGCCTCAGAGCGCTGTCCCTCGTCCACCTCCTCCAGGCCCGCCATCTGGGCCACCTCCCCAACAGCAGCATGCACAGCAAATGCCACCTCGTCAACAGCCGCCACTGCCACCACCCGGTCCACCAAGTCACGGACCTGCCCCTGGTTATGCTCCAGGCTATCCTCCATACGCTGCTCGTCAGGGTCCACCTCCTCCGCCGGCTTCTGGAAATTTACTTCCTCCTCAACACTACGTCGCCCAGCCAATGCATATGCAACCAGGCATGGGTCGACCCGTGGGAGCTCCGCAGACTATTCCTTATGGAATGCCGCCAAACTTTCCACCTCACGGTCTCCCCAGCAGCTTTCCGCCGTCAGAATCGACTCGGCGTCCAACAGGGTAAGCAGGAGAAAACCGTGGGATTTGACTACGAGCTGACGTTCTAAAGCAGGGGAGGTGTTCGTCAGAAGCGAGAGACCCCAATCAACTCCACTCCGCCGCCGCCCCCACCTACACCGCCGTATCCCGCCCGACAAAGACCTGGACCAGCTTCAGCTTCAGCTTCAGCTGAAAAGAAGGAAAGCACTCACGCTAGCATCAAGATCGCTAAACCCGCGCGACAGCGTGTTCAGCGCCGTCAGGCGGAAGCTGAGGAGTTTCCGTGGACACGCACACTCATCGACTTTCCTCAGGAGAAGGCCAAAGCGAAGTGGGACGACACGATCTACGATGCTGAGGAGCTTGCAGAGATGGATGCCGTCCGAGCCCGCAACGTCCCCATCATCGACGATCTCGATGCGAAGGTCCAAGAGCAGCAACGTAAGTGTTCCTGACGAGCAGCGATTCCAAGTACAGGTCACTAACCATTTCATCAGGCATTGCACGTCAAGCAAAGAAGAAGAAGGACAAAGATGGAGAGAAAGGCGATGAGACGGAGGACGACTCGAAGGAGAAGAAGAAGATGCAGCGCGGACAGCGCAAGGGCGAGTCGGGGGGCGACCCCTATCATTCTGGTGCTTTTGCCTTTGCTTCAGAGGAAGACGAGCAAAAGGCCGTCAGTATGGGGTTCAAGGCACCCGACGAGGCTATCGAAGCCGGCAAAGCCGGCAAACATGAGCTGGACGAGCTCGCGAAGATCAAGATCTGCTGGAATCCCGGCAAGAAGGGCATGACGGAGAATCTCGAGCAGGTCAAGTTCTCGGTCAAGGACACGGTGGTCACTCGCAAGCAACTGGGTCAGGTTAAGATCTTGACGCATCGTGCGGCGGAGTGCGTCATCGACTTCTGTCCGGATCTCCTCTGGCGTGGTATGCTCCTGCGGATTTGCAGTGAAGGCGGTCACGGCAACAAAGACGTTCGCGATCGATTTTGCTACAACGGATGCTACTGCGACAAGGCCACCATCACCAAGCGCATCTCTGCTGCGCTCGGACAGAAGCAGCAGCAGCCCAAGTCCAAGGGGTACGGCGACGGCGAGTGGGAGTGGTACGAGGAGAACGTCAAAGACTTCGCCAAGTACATCGACTACTTCGGGAAGCGCAGCAGTCACCGCAACATGCTCAAGATCCAGATGCAGGGCGAGAAGCGCAAGCAGAAGATGAAGGAGAGAGCGGAGCAGGAGACGAAAGACTCTGGCTCGGGGGGTGAGGGACCGAGCAGCAGAAAGCCCAGCAAGCGTGCCAAGCTCGACGACGGCAAAGACACGGACGATGCTGCGGCCGAGTCGGATGCGATGGATGTGGATGTTGATGGGGATGGTCAGGAGTCCGATGGCAGCGATGATAGCAACGCCGTGTCCATCCAGGACTCTGATATTCTCGATAAGATGGAGGATTGAGCGAGTCACGGGTTGCTCGCTGTCGAATTGCTGCCACATGCTCTGAGTGTGTCGCAGTAGCGTCTCTTCCGATGCTACATCAACAGCGGACGGGAGCCGTGGGATTGGTTCACATTGTGGTTGTTTGAGAGTTCACTCGCGACTATACCAGCAGGACGTCGTCTCGTGGGGCAGCACAGCACAGAGTTTACTGCGGCGTCCAGGATTTCACTAAAGCGCGATGCTGGCTACACAGACAGAGAAGTCAGGAATGAGGAGAGTGTCTGAATTTGTCCTGTGCACCGCAGCACGCCGGTCGTTTGCGCATCGTGCGAGTCGTGCAGAGCCTCAGGCACGTGGACGCTCGGGAGTAAATTGTGCGTTTCACGAGTGATGCACAGATGGGATCCGGCGGCTGATGAAGCGTTCGTTTGGCAAATGCTCGTACATCCAGACAGTTGGAATCGTTTGCAGATAAGCGAGCCCGAAGCTTGGTTTCTGCTACGTTGCTGCGTGGAACAACGCTGCTTTCTCTCATCTCTGATCTCTCATGAATGGTTTGCGCTCCGCGGAAAGATCGATCGCGTTGGCGTGCTGTGCTCCAGTACACCGAACGGAGACACTGCAGAGCCTCTGACGGTGCAGGAGCCGGCGCAATGTTATTACTCAATACGTACCCAGAGGCTTCCAAATCAGATGTCTCATTCTGGATGGTATATGCGTTCATGATGAGAAGTAGCGAAATCCATCACAGTGGGAGTTAAGGTTGGACAGACCAAAACGGGGATCTCCGTAGTACCGGGGATCCACCTCATCCAGGCGGGTGCGGTGTGGCACAGCAAGCTTGGACTGCACCTCTTGTTGGGAGTCGTCTGGTGTCACTGGCGGCGCAACGACAAGGAGAAGATGACGTCTAGTGCTCTTGCGGGCGGCGGTAGTCTTGCTCAACGCGCAAGAGGTGTGGACATTATTGGTGCCATGTCGCGACGAGTCTGCGCAAATTGAGTTGTCGCGGGAGAGTTTCGCTCCTGACTAGGTGGCCGTGGTTTCATGGAAGGAGCTGTGAGCCAGAGGAACGCTGTTGGCCAGGGAACGACAGCATGCTCCTGTGCTCCCATGAATTAATCAATCGTCTTCGCCCGTGCCAGACGAGCACCCGAGCGCGCACGCGACTTACGCCATTTCGGATCTCTGGTGGCGCGGGACGTGACTTCACGCAAGCGGGCAGGACGAATTACAGGCGGAGTGCATGTATCGCGTCCGATCGCGATCTGGACCGTCTGGTAGCTGGGGACATGGCATTCCAACTTCACGCAGTGTGAAGAGCGGTCGGGAGTGGTACACGTTGCGAGCATGCAGTGAGAATCATCATGACGATGATGATGATGATGATGATGATGATGGTTATGATGATGGTGATGTCGAACAGCGCAGAGCATCTGCAGCACTGATTCGGACTCTGCACAGATCCCTGCCGCCATGTGTGGAGAGACGGCGGCGTGAGGCGGCGGTGATTGGGCGAGGGCGGTTGGGCGGGTTCCTGCCGCCACGCGCTAGCCGCCCCCTTGGCAGGCACAAATTGTCCGTGGTGCGTCGGTGCCTGCCTTAGAGCATGTCTACCGCGCTTTGACCAGTCGTGAGAGGCTCTTTCGCGCTACTGCAAGCACGAGTAGCTAGCCTGTTGCTAGCCTTTTTGCGTTAAGCGTGTGTCTATAGCGTAACGGTTGATTCGAGCTTAGTCAGCAGTGCTTGGCGGTAGAAAGACGCGTCTTCTAGTCGCGTATAGTGTAGCTCGTATTATAGCTCGTGTTATAGCTCGTGTTATAGCTCGTATTATAGCTCGTAACTGCTCCTTTACTACCTACTACAGCCGCTATAGACGCACTAGATATAGCTCAAATCGTACTAATACTAGAATAGCGTAACCTTACAGTTTAAGAAGCCTAGTAGTAGGTTAGATATATACTAGGGTAAGAGTCGTATACCTACTCTTACTTCTAATAGGGCCTACAAGGCATAGATCTAGTTAACTACCGTAAAGAAACACGCTTCTATCTAGTATAGCTAGAACGATTAGTACCGCTATTACTAGGTAAGGAGCCAATCCGGATTAAGTCGTTAATAGGCTACTATTACGTAGCGACACTACTATAGGCTCTATTCTTAGTCTATAAACGATTAGCCTATCCGGCTCGTTACTACGACTTTCGTGTCGGACGTAGCTATAACTAGATATCTCGTATCTTTAATAGTACGTATAAAAAGCTATACTAAGACTAGAGCTACCTTATCTACTAGTAGCCGGCGTTAAGTAATCGAGCTACCTTAGCTAGATACGCCCTTAAGTCGTAATAAGCTAGCTATAGACAAGGGCGTATATAGGGTTTTGTTAATAGTACGTTCCTTAAGTTTATAAGGCCGGTAGATAATAGGTTATAGATAGCTACTTACTCTAGCTATTATAGAGTAAACGGCTAGAAAATCCAGTGTATTACCGTACCTAATAGGCTAGTAGTGTCTTCGTCTATACCGGATCTAGGGCCGGTAAACGATAGTACTATATATAACGAATCCGGTATAGTAGAGCGTATATAAGACTATAGAGGAAGCTAATCTAGACTAACCGGTATTCTTCTTATTTAGCGATAGTACCTATTAATCGAAGTTTAGTATAATTAATCCGTTCCGCTACTACGTAGGCCGGTAGTTCCTTACTAACGAGATATAGCGTACGAATTACTAGCTCTCGAAGACGCGAATCGGTATCGAGATAGCGTTTAGTAATAACTTTAACTAGTTTACGTACGTCTACTTTAGTAAGGTAGTAAGGGCGACAGTATAGCTAGTTAGTACCTACTTCTTAGTGTTAATACTACTTTAGAACTGTCTAACGTATATACGTAGTAAGGAGAGCAAATAGGGGACTATAAACGGCATGTTTAGTTGCCTACTACCGACTCTAGACGATTACCTCGCTAGCGTAGCCCGCGCCGACTAACGTTACGGCGACCTTCCGGATCGATTAGTAGGCCTTCTTAGTAATAAGAAGAAGCTCTAGCGCGAGTTTAGTAATAGTATCGATAGTATAGTACTGTTTATAGGTACCGGAGGGTTAGTAGTGTCGTAAAGCCGTACGTAGCTTTACGAAGCGCTATAGTCGTAATAGCGATTACGTTACCTTTTTAAGGCCTATTCGTTAGACGAGAGATAGTAGTAGGCGTTCTAAGGGTTCTAAAGAGTCGTAGGTACTGTCGGACGGAACTTTCCGGCCATTTTTAGTAAGCTATACTATAAATTTATATAAAGGTATTATTACCTCGAAGTACCGCCTACTCTACTACTACCTACGCCTATCTCTTCGTCTACGGACAGTAAAAGTAGTAACTTATAGACTCAAATTAGACCTTACCTTATTAATCGTACTACTAATTTCGTACTATACTAGCGAACAAACTACTACTATATTAACTAATCTATACTAGGAGTTACCGGAGGCCTTCTACTACTACTACTACTATACCTAGTACCTCGAATAGCCGCTAGAAGCCTGTCGAAGCCGCTATCTACCTTAGATTCGAGCGTAATATAGCGACTGCTTAATCTATTAAGATCTACTCGTAAGGCGGTTACTACGCTGTCGGTACTACTACTACTATTAATCCGCGCCTATAGCTCTTTACGCCGGAGCTCTATCTCCTCTCGGTGTTAACGCCTCTTTTTAGCTATCTTTGCCTAGTAAATAGAGGCCTACTACTCTTAAAGAGCCTTAAGTTAGCCGTCCGTACGAGCACTAAGTCTATCCTTAGCTTTAAGAGCCTGTTTACGCTTTATACTAACGTAGCCTACGTAACTAAGTAGATTGTCTACTAGTTTACTATTAGTACCGGTAATCAAGCCCTTCCGGAACTCGTCTTAGGCCGTTTGGTACCGCTAGATCGACTCGTAGCCCTTACTATTTAGCTTTCGCTCTGTCTTAACTACCTTAAGCTTAATAATAAGGCTGTCTAGTCGTCGTTCGAATTCCGAGCGCTACCGGCTAGTACTAGCCTTAAGGCCCTTTAGCTTGTTAATTCGTACCGGAATCTATCTAACTAACGGCGGTTTGCGCGTACTATACGAGCTACTAAACATAGTACGATATAGGTACGTCACATATATAGCTCTATACTTACTAAGCTCCTTCTGTATCTTACCGAGCTATATAGTAATCGACACGCCGTTACTTAAAGGGTATATATTCTTATTAAGGTAGGCAACTACTACTTCCTACGTTTTCTCTGTCTACTAATAAGGCATCTTCTTCTAGTACTGTTTGCCGTTCTTATTACGGCTTAGGACACCTTAACATACGTCTATATCGTTTACTATATTATTTACGTACTACTAATTACTATTAGGTATATCCTCCTCCCGTAGGCCCTATACCACCTCTTATATTACGGTCACGCTCGGATTCGGATCGAAAGTAGGTATACTAACTTATAGAGAGGAAGAAGTAGTATCCGGTTAATAAGTAGAAGAGCTAGATATAGTATTAACTAGTATTACTACACCTGTCGCTAGTCTAGGGTTCTCTCGGATAACGTCAAAATCGGCAGGTTTAGTAGTGTTTTAGCTACTATCTACTACGTTAGTAGAGCTTACTACACCCTATGTCGGTCCTTCGTAGCCCTACGGCGCCTTATTAACCTTCTCTTAGCGTACGTACGATAGATTTAGTAGTATAGTATTAGCCTACTATGCCGCCTATACTAGCTCTTAGTTCCGCTACCCTTACTTACTATAGTAGTATATATACATAGGCTAAGAGCTAGTAGTATTAACAACCGAGTAAGAGCTCGGAGCTAGCTATTACTAGATAGGTAGTAGTAGTATTAGTAAACTACTTAGAGGGCCTACGAATAGCGCGTTACTCCAGCCCTACGATTGCGGCGTAGGCGGTTACTATAGATTAGACGACAACACAATCGGTAGTACGGTACCTATATAGACACCGTTTACGCCGCGGTCGAAGTACGTTAGTACGCGCTATAGTATTACTACTTAATAGGCCGGCGGCGAAGAGGCTAATTCGAAAGGGCTGCTCGTCGGATAGGTGCTACTATATAGCCCTTAATAGCCGAACTACTAGTAGCCGACGTTTTAATAGCTAATATACTACTATCTAATATACTAATAGCTAATCTACTACGAGTAATATAGTAGATTTTAAGACTACTACTACTACTACTACTACTGTAAAGAAGGCGGTAGCTCTTGACTACTAGGCGGCTAAGAACTAGCTACTACGAACTTAGCTAAAGTAGGCCGTAGGCCTATTACTAGATACTATAGTATATATATAATTTACCTATCTAAAGTAGTACTAATAATAGTATACAGATCTGTCGACGACGCGTCTAGAGTAGTAGTACGCGTGCCTTAACAAAGACAACGCTAGGCTGCTTACTTACCCTCCTTTAGCGATAGCTTAAACACTATATCGCTAATCTTACTATATTAAAGCGCTAAAGGTCGCTACTACCTAGTAGTAGCGTGTTGTACTGCTCGAGCTGACGCTAACCGAATTGGTAGGCGGTGGACAGGCAGAGTTTGATCACCTAAAAGTCATTCACTTAGCTCATAAGCACAGACAAAACCAGCTAACCAACCGGCAGACACCCTTTAAGCTCTCACGACTGGTCAAAGCGCGGTAGACATGCTCTCTTGTTGCGATCGCCAGCATGCAGCTGCCAGTTGACCATCCAAAAACTGGGAACTTGTCGTCGCTGTCGGTCGCTGCGCAAGACGCTCGGTGGGTTCTAGACTCCCGCCATTCGCTAGGTACCGGTACTATACTACCTGTTCCTCTTCCGTCTGCTGGTCAAACTGCCTGCGCGCAGTAGAGAGGGCAACGGGCAACAGCCACCCAGACGCAAATAAACGTCGCACCTTCCCCCGGCCGCCTCCCCGACACTGTTGTTGCTCCTTCCTCTTCAACTCCTCGTCCTCCACACACCTCCTCAACTCGCTTCTCAGCTTTACTCACACCAAAGCAAAGACCAGGTCGTCACAAGCTCTTCCTCCGCTTTGACCAACCATCTCCTCATTCATTCGTGCTGCGCAAGGTAGCTCTTCGCAACAACATCCCAAGCAACCTCGCTCGACATTCCATCTCCAACCGCGCACAATGAAGGCATCTTTCACCCTCCTCGCGCTTGCCGTTGCTGTGGCCAGCGCCCAGGACCTCAACAGCCTCGCACAATGCGGACAGCTCTGCATCAACAACATGATGGCCAAGGCAGAGAGCCTGGGCTGCAGCGCTAGCGATGCCGCCTGCCTTTGCAGCAAGGTCGACTTTGGCTACGGCGTCCGCGACTGTGCCAATGCGGCCTGTGCGAGTGATACCCAGGCCGCTCAACAAGCCATTTCCTACGGCGCAACCTACTGCAAAAGTGAGTAACCATGCGAAAACACTCTGGCAAGTTTGTGCTGACTTGGAGAGCAGATGCCCTTGCTTCTTCTGCCGCCTCTACCAACTCGGGTTCCGCCACCATTCCTCTCGCTGGAGCTACCTCAGGCTCTGGCTCAACGACCAGCACTGCCTCGGATGCAGGAACGACCAGCGGAGCAGCGACGGGTACCGGTAGCGCCAACTCCACTGCTGCTGGCTCGACCAACTCCACCGGTGGAAGCAGCACCGCCATCACCACCTCTGCGCTCACGGCTCTCGTCTCTGCCTCCGGTTCGACCTTCACAACGACCACAGGCTCGACCACCATCTACTCCGGTAAGCTTCAGCGCACGCGCCGAACCTGAATTTCGCTAACTGATTCAACAGAAATTGGAGGAGGTATCGTTGGAGGAGCTGCTGGAGCAGGTAACTCAGCTGCTTCCACCGCGTCCGAAGGTGCCAACTCGGCCGCATCCCGAGCCTCGACTGGCGCTAGCGGAGCTATGGCGACCGCCAGCAATGCCGTGACTTCTGCTGGAGGCGCCGCGGGCTCTGCCGCATCATCTGGAGTAAGTAAATCGGATCAGATATGTTTTTTTTGGCGATGCTTGGAGCCGCTGACTGACCCCTCTCTTCTCAGGCTTCTCGCGCTTCCACCGCTGCCTCAGGAACCTCTGCCACTTCTTCGGGTGGTGCCAACGCCCTTGTCACTGCTGCGCCTGGCCTCCTCGGCATGGCCGCGATGGCTGTCCTCGCTCTCTAAGAGTGATTCCCGAACGAAAGTCAGCTACAGTATGGCTGAGCTGACGTGTTTACGCGTACACGAGCAACGGCTCTTTATGACACAGAAGCTGCCGACACAGATTACAATTGGATCCGCGATGATACCACTTCGGCATTGAATCCGAGTACAGGAGCGCTGATATTTTTGGCTTTGAGGTGTGCAAAGCACGCCTGTAATGTTGATAGCTGCATGCATTTCAAGAATTCACCATTTGAAAAGTCCCCACTGGAAAGGTTGCTCTTGTCATGACATTCGCCCAGAGAATGTGTACTACAACATTGCTCTCATGTGACAGCTCACTCGTACTTTTGTCAAAGTGGCCCCGCCGACGGAAGTCGTGGGATCCGACTAGGGTAGACACGAGCAAATTCGACTACATCGGCAACTGCAATTCAAGCTTTGTTCGGAGGAATTCTCGTCGCAGTCCAGACTCACACAGATATGCCCTATGCATGCGACTGTCATGGATTATCTGATTCGCTTTATCCAAACACATGAGACGTTCCGCCAGCCAGAGATTGAGGCCGTGGCCGAACTGAACTGTATCAAGTTCGAGTGGCTCGCGTATTCCCATGATGTAGGTTGACTATCCAGAAGAGGCGGAAGGCGAGAACAGCGTGAAGATGCTCGCGAATGGTGTCCCTGACGTTCAGTATGCGGCTCATCTTGCAAGGTAACGCTGTCTGCCCACAAGGTTGGTATACGCCCTCTGTTCTCGCCATTCGCCGCTGGAACGCCAACTCGGCTCTAGCTAACTAACGTGTCCTCAGTCGCCCTTTGCCGTCATTCGATTCCACGGCGACAATCACGAAGCGGCAGCAAAATCTCTGATCTCTCGTTCGATCTTGACATTTGCCATATACGAATTGTGGGGTGAAGGACATGACTACGACTCCCTTCACACCAACATCCGCGGCCGGACGGAGTCGCTCTGGGAGCAGTATCGACATGCGTCGTTCCGCTTCGAGGTGGATAGTTTCCATGGCAGTCGCTCTACCAACGAGCAGCGTGACCTCATGGAATCGCTTGGCTATATGGGATTTCAAGGACCCATACGCATGACCAAAGCTGAGCATCACTTCACCATCTTCGAAGACTACAAATTGGATGCGCCGAAGCCTCATCGTCTGTTCTTCGGCAGACAAGTCGCCGAAAGTGGGCGCAAAGCTGTCGCGAAGTACACTTTGAAGAAGCGCAAGTACATTTCCACTACCTCGATGGATGCGGAACTGTCCTTGGTGACCGCAAATCTGGCCCTCTCTGCGCCTGGGAGGCTAGGCTATGACCCGTTCATGGGCACGGGCTCTTTCCCATTGGCTTGCGCTCATTTTGGTTCAGCTGTCTTTGGCAGCGATATGGACGGACGAAGCATTCGTGGAAAGAAAGGCCGCACTGTCAGAGCCAATTTCGAGCAATATGGAACCTCCTCGCTATACCTAGACGGCTTCACGGCCGATGTCACCAACACGCCTCTTCGCAGATCACGATTCCTGGATTCGATGGTTTGCGATCCTCCTTACGGTGTTCGGGAAGGTCTCAAGGTCCTCGGCAGCTCCAAGGCGCATCTGCAACAAGAAGTACTGCTTGCCGACGGGACGCCAGCTCATCTCGGAGCGGGATATATCCCGCCTAAGCGGCCTTACAGCTTTGTGCGCATGCTGGACGATATTCTCGACTTTGCTAGCGAGTTGCTGGTGGATGGAGGTCGCTTGTGCATGTGGATGCCCGTCGCTGGCGCGCCAGATGATGGAGCTGCAGCAGAAGCGGGTGCTGAGTTGGCAGAGGCAGACCAAGTGGAGGAAGCTGAATACTCTATACCTCAGCATCCCGCTTTGCTTCTTGTGAGCTCTTGCCGACAAGACTTCAACAAATGTATGCTTAAACCTGACTTTCTATCTACTGCACTCTAGTTGACTTTTACTTTACATTAGGGTCAAGACGCCTTCTGACTTACAAGAGACTCGCGGACGCTTCCATCGACTCGGACAGCATGGCCATATATCGAATGCAACGGCTTGAGTATGAAACTCACAGAAGCGATGGCGGGGCAACCGCAGACGAGTTGAATGATTTCCGGCGAAAGGCATGTATCCATTCGCCTATGGCCCCTACAGCAGTACTAACACGGTGTAGTATTTTCAAGGCTTCAAAACCTAGCTACCACAAGCTCCCCCTAAATGACCGTTTGTGGCGGTCAGGCCTCCAAGGGAGACCAGCCTTCGTTGCGGATTGTGTTCCTCCACTTTGCTCAAGTCAGAGACGACAACGCCGAACTTCGCAATACGTTGATAGCGACTCACGGACAATGCTCTCACGATCAGACATCCTTTTTCGCATTGCCGTTGTAACCATGGATATCCATCCCGAGTAAATCAGAAGACTCCCTGGTTCTGTTTAGGCAAAGAAACGGCTTACATTTTCAAACATCTCCGCGACCTCGGTGCCAAACCCGGGCGGTAAACCCCTAAGCTGACAATTCTCTTTCATAAAAGTCGATGCTTGCTTGTTCGTAGCGAAATTCTTTTCCCAAGATCTTTCTCCGCAGCTCCATCCATGCTCTCTAACTGATGAGCGAAGTCTCCCCGTACAGCTGCGCACCTGGCGCAAGCTGCGGCAAAGCACACACGAATGGACCGGTGTCGTCGTCCCTCGGATCCTCCAGCGGACATGGCGTTTCTCCTTTGCACGGTAACGCCAGAATGTGTATTCCGTCTTCCATCTTTCTCGGCGCCATGAGATTGACAAACCGCCAAGAATAGCAGAACACGTCCATGTTCAAATAGCTCATCTACACGGCGGGGTTGGCAGGTTCGGCTTTGATGTAGCTCATCATAGCTGCTGTACTTTCGTAGTGCCAGAGGTTTCGGTACCGGCCGTTGCTCCATTTCTTGGGACTGGAGAGCATGGGAACGACGAGGCGTTCCGATGTGGGAGCTCGTGACGCAGCGTCTGCTATGTTGCCATCTTGTTCATATTCCACTTCGTAAGTATTGTTGGGGTGGAGAAATGGTGCCCCGAAATGTGTTACGGAGAAAATCACGTTGGAACGGGGTCAAGGGTTCGGAGTGCTGGAGGTCTGCTTGGCACCATTTCGTTGCCTTCCAGGGAAGAGAGTTGAGGCTATGGAGGAGAATTGGCAGGAGATGCCTCTCGAGCGATATCTCTCGGCGCAGCTCTGGGTCGCTGAGAAATGTTCCGGCGACGGAGCATCCTTGATTGCCAGTGACACCGATGAGGACGGAGAGCTTTTCTTTCGTCGGACATGTTGGTGATGATGGGGCCGAAAGGTTATGGTCACTGTGTAGTGGGTAGTAGTGAGAGTGTCGCACGGCAGCAGCAGCTGGCGCTAATGCAGGTGCACGCGATCCAATAGTAGATTAAGCGACGACAAGACAGGACAAAGGATTGGCATGCCATGCCATGCTATGCTCCTATTTTGGTTTGCTCGAGGAGCGACGAGCCGAGAATAGCGCTTGGGCTGAGAGGTATGCTGCGTCAATGTCTCTTCAAGACACTCAATTGACCGATGAAAGGTGACCAATCGCGAGCATCACGTGCCCACGAGTCCTCTCTGTGCCGACTGGCTGTGCTGATATTCGGCGATAGGTACGGACGTGTGGACGTGCCCAACGAGAGAGAGGCGATCGCGCGGAAAAGCAAGAAGAGGAGAAGGGGGTGTGGTGCCAGGTCACGCTGTCGCGTAGTCAGCCGCAGTGCTGAATCAGGTGACAAGAGGCTTGAATCCCGCTTGCCCACCACCTGCAAGCTGCTGCCCGATCCACCTCCCTCCTTCTCTCAACACCACCCACCCAGACAGATCTCTTCGCACACATTCGCCTGCCAATTCTTCTCCTGCGGCGGAATGCCAGCCGGCGACCTGCTCTCGCAACCTGCTCTCCTGCTCGGGCGCGCACCCACTCTACCATATCCTCGCAATCACGACACCTCCGCCATGAGGAGGGGTAACGGTGTCGCACTGAAGACAAAGAAGATCCAAAATGGCACATGGGCTGCTCGACGGTAAGCCTGGTTCCCCATCTACAGGACTGATCTGAAAACACACCTCTTCGTCTTTTGAAGAGACTCAGTCGCACCGTCTGCGATGCCGCGATAGGTCCGAGCCACAGCAGGTCGCCACCACCATCGCGTCGGAGTTTCACTCGGAAAAGAACCAGGGTTGCTCGAGAGCGTCAAAGGAAACTGAAGCAGAATGGATGTATACGACCATGGCGCCGCTGCCATTGGAGATTCAAGGAGCCGGACACGAATTCATTCAAAATATGCTACGCTGTGCCCGAGCTCGCTCATCTCGTGGGTATTATTTCATCATACAAGTCAAGGATACAGCCGCGCTCGCTCTAGGCGGCTGCTTTCAAAAGACCAAAACGGGTCGCCATCCAACCATTACTCCTCTTCCGACTCCTCGCTGTCATCACCGCTCGAGTCACCGCCGGCCTGAGATCCTCCCTGGCTCGCGCCAGCACCACCAGCACCGCCCGCGAACTGCGAGAGCTGCTTCTGCAGAGTGTTGATCCTCTCCTGCTGCTCTTCCTTACCCATCGGCTTATGCTTCTTGCGCTTGTTGGCGGCGCCTGTCCCGTAGCCGCTGCGTCCACCTGGCTCAAAGTCATCGTCGTCCAGTGCTGCTCCATCATCCGGAGAGGCAGCACGTCCCCGGTTTGGGTTCCCGAAGATGCTGCGAACGTACTTCAAGAGCATGGCCTGAACATCATTCGGCAAGTCGTCAATCTCGAGCTCCATCTCTTCTTGGTCGGCGTACTTGGAGCAGTTTTCGGTGATGATCTTGGTCAGCTTCGCAACCTGCTCCTCGTTCATGTTGCCGACCGCCTCGGAGATCTCCTGCTTCTCCTCGTACGTCACCTGCTTCACCTTCTTCGGTGGTGCCTTGGCCTTGGGTGCTGGAGCCTTGGATTTGGTCGCTGCCGCGCCGCCACCAGCCTTACGCCCGCTTGCCTTCGCAGTCGTCTTGGCCTTCTTGTTGTTCTTTGCGGCCGGAGGCTGGCCTTGACCCAGTGCAGCAAGGCTGCTCTGCATATCCGCAAGCTGCTTCTGAAGATCGGCAATCGTCTTGGCTGCCGCATTTGGGTCATTGACATCGGTGCCTTGCTCATCGTCCTCGTCTTCTTCCTCACTATCCTCATCAGCGGAAGCAGAATTCCCGCGTGGCCCCTCATTCTTGCGAGCTTGCTCCCAACGATCCTTCTGCTTCCAAAGAGCCTCGAAGATGCGCTGGAACTCGATACCAAGGTCTCGCACGACATTGCCGGGAGGATTGAAGGCCAGACAATTCGCGATCATGAGTTCGAAGTCCTTCTTGAACTCGGCTGCCTTACCATATTGACCCTGCTTGAGCTTCTGCGTCATGGTCGACAGGTCCATGGGTTGCTTCACGATTTGCCGATAGTGTGGGATGTTCAGAGCGACGGGATCAACGGGGTGCAGGAACAAGTAATTTTGTTTGGCATGCTTCGGATTCTTCACCTCGTCCAAAACGTGCTCGCAAAACTTCAGCTCAAGTTGATGCTCCTTGCGCTTTGGTTTGGCGTACGAGAGCTCGCGAGCCGGTGGAGGCTTGATGGCACGCGCTGGCCTATTGGTCGTGGATTCACGGCGGATCTGCGGAGTACCATCTGCCTGGAGTGCAAACGCTTCGCTGGAGCTGTTGTTGCCTACGGCGGCACTCGCTGGTTGCGGCGCTGGTACTGTTGCAGAACGGGACTCACGCCGTGCCGTCTGACCGTGTGGCTTTGGGGATGCCTTCTTCGCGTGCGCCTTTTGCACGACTGGCTGGTCTGCACTGGGCACAGTCTCTAACATCTTCTTGAAGTACGCTTCCATCGACAGTCCAGCTTGCGTCACCGCATGGTTGTCACCATTGAAGGTGCGCGTGTTGCTGATGATGAGGTTGAAGTCGTCTACGAAAGCCTGCACCGATGCGTATTTACTCGACTTCAGCTTGGCCTCCATGGTGCCCAGATCCATTGGATTGGAGATCACGTTCGTATAGTGGGGAATGTTCAGCGCTACAGGATCAACAGGAGCCAGAAAAGCCGCCGCGTGCTTTGTCTTCTTCATGTTCTTCATCTTCTCTGCGAGGAATTTGGTCTGCGTTTGAGTGAGGGGCTTTTCGCTGTAAGCTGGCTTCGGCAGAGCTGCTGCTGACTGTGTTGCAGGCTGTGCTGAAGACTCAGGCTGTGCTCCTGCAGGCTTCCCCACTGGCTTTGCATCGGGCTCGGCCATCTTGACGTCCATATCTGCTGACTTCGCGCCCGACTCCACGGGCTTCTCCGGAATGCTGGCTTCGTCCTTGACAATCGCCGACTCGGGCGCAGCGACCGGAAGCTGTGTCTCAACGACTTGATCATGTGTCTGAGAGGGAGCAGACTCGTGAGCGGACGCTGCTGTTTGCTCAGCTGGAGTCACATCGACTGGTGCCACATCCGCTGGATCTGTGTCTGCGGTGGTAGCAACATGCTCGATGTCGCTGTCTACCTTGCTTCGCTTCGCTGCACGCTCACCCTCGCCGTCATCGTCGTCGTCTTCGCGTGGGCGTACGAGGCTCGATTCAGACGATGGCAAAGTGGGTTGTGCCGTGGAAGCTGTAGGCTCAGCGGGCTCAGCCTCCATCTTGGAAGATACATCCTCCATTGGTGCATCCTCTGTTGCTGCTGTCACCGTCTCGACATTAGCTTCGGAGGTGTTGAGCGGCTCATCAGGTGGTGGCGTGGGGTGTGAGACTGGAGCTTCCTTGGGTATGAAGCTGGCGACTGGTGTTATACCTGGCGCCACATCTTCAACTGGCGTGGGTCCACCTGGATTAGGGTCGGCTGCAACATTCACGTCAAGGGCAGTGTCGCTCTTGGGGAGATTTGCATTTTCGGCGAATGCATCTTCGTTGTGTGTTTGATCACTGGAAATCGTCAGCATGTTTGTTGACGTGTCTAACAGAAGGTGCAGCGATGTTCGAGGCTTTTCACGGCCAGGCAGCTCCATGTGGAAAACAACTTACCCATTCGTGATGGGGGCGTCTCCGTTAGGTACTATGGCTTCAGGATGCGCAACTTCCGAGGCCATGTTGACGGATGATGTAGGGTAAATGTGTGCACGAGAAGCACGTGACGACGCGCGCGGTAGTGCTGTTGTTGGTGGTAAATATGCGCGCCGAATATTTGTTTGGCTGGTAGGTGGAGAAAGCGCGTGGGCGAAATGTAAACAGAGACGCGCGCACGTGATAGCGGGACGTGGTTGCTGATGTCTCGGGGTGTGGTGGATGAAGCCGTGTTCTCGGCGGAAGGCGCTTGCAGCTCCGATCTGAACAATTACAGACGAGCTTTCGAGAGGACTTCAAATAGAAGGTAAAATTGTTCTGTGCGCACTGACCATTTCGGGACGACCCGCTTTGTGCCGCACGTGACCGTCCAATCAAACACCAACTAATGAAGCAGCCTTGTGGAAGCTTCGCCCGGGTTAATGACGCGCAGTTCCCGCCTGGCTCGTGAATGCGCGCGGTGTGGCGAGCAGCGAAGCAGTGGAAGGCGACGTCGGATGAATGAAGCAGCTCGCAGCTGGGCCGGGAGGCGCGATCAGGCTAGTAAAAGCGATCGCTAGGCCTCTTTGTGCACGGCTTTTATGCACCCGAGCCAGGCGCAAAAATAAATTGTTGCGGGCGCAGCGACCAGGGAACAGTGTCGAAATCGAAAGTGCAGCGAGGGTAGAGGCGACGGTGCGGACGGCGGTGAGGTAGCGGAGCCGCGAGACGACGAGGCGGGGTAGCTAGAAGCTCAGAATGAAAGAAAGAGCAAACAGATCGGAGCGGGAGCAGCGTGCCCTGATAAACCCACGGCGGCGAGAAACAAAACATCCATCCCGGATCGTGCATCAACGTCGGGATCTTTGATTGGTCGCTGCTTCGGCAGGACTCCGTTTTACTTGACAACCCCTTTTCTTGCTCCCAATTTCTCGCCGTGGCGGTACAAACGCCTCAGGCAGCTCTTTCGCTCGGCATTTCCTTTACGCCTCGTCACAAGTCCTTCGCAACACACCCGCGGCCGGTACTCTAGCGTCGCGGCTTAGACATTACAGGAAACAACGTAACCCTGGGTTCGGCTCTTCCTTACATAGCCCCCCAAGAATGACTGCCAAGATTTTCTTTGGTCTGTGCGTTCATGGGTCCGTGCTCAAGAAAATCTCAGGAAGCATAATGTGATCGTTTTACCTTTTTGAGGTCATCAACTCAGTCGACCTCATCTCAGGTCAGCTCCTCCGACTCACTTTTCGTACCTTTCGCTGGACCATGCCGCTGCCATGAGCGCGAAGCGGCTGCGAGAGCGGCAATCAGGAACGCAACGGTCTGCGTCTCCGCTGTCTAAAAGATCAAAGACGTCTCACGTGCCTGTCAAGAAGAAGGGACTGGAGGATCTGGTGAATGACAACACGAGGCAAGGGGAAGGCCTCGAGGCCAAGCTCACAAATGGCGTTTCGCGGGCAAGAGCATCGGCGGTGGACGAGTCAGGTGCGGTCGTGGCACAGCATAGCCCGGACTCTGGTAGTGAAGGAGACAGCGACGATGTGGAGGGAGTGAACGAGGAGCGGGATGAGGCACGGCCCAATGCAACAGCGGGCCAGAAGTCAAGACCAATGCCGCCGAGAAAGAGAGGGGAGAGGGAGATTTCACGGGCGACAGGGAAACCAGAAGCAGAAATCATCGACATATCGAGTGCAGAAGAATCGTCCAGCGAACTGCCCGAAGACGACGCCGAGGATGGAGATGGTTCTCAGGCCGCGAAACTCGACAAGCCTCTGGTCAACGGCCACAACTCCCATTCTCAAAATGAACTGGTGCCCACCAACATCGACGATGGAGATGCAGATATGCCAGACGCAGAAGAGAAGGCCGACCAAGCCCATGAACCCACATTTGGAGACCTTCTCCAGGCGCGACATCCTGCGCCTATCGATGTCCAAATGTCACTTGGTGACGCGGGTTTCCACTCGCGCAGCCTCGTGCCCGCCTCTGGAAGTCAGACCATCCCGGTGGGACATTCGCTAGGAACTTTGCTGTCGCAGGCCCTTAGGAACAACGACAAAGACTCGCTGGAGACATGCTTCGCTCTGGGCGATACGCAAACCATACGCGCTACCATACAACGCCAACGGTCCCAAGAGATTGTTGTACTACTAGACCGCATTGCCGAACGGATACATAGGCGTCCAGGAAGAGCTGGAAATTTGATGGTATGGATTCAGCTGTCGCTGGTTGCGCATGGAGGATACCTCGCAAATCAACCTGAATTAATGAAGAAGCTCAAGGCTCTCTACCAAGTCATCAGAGAGCGCGCTAGCGGCCTGCAACCGCTTCTGCATCTGAAAGGCAAGCTGGACCTTCTCAGCGCCCAGCTGGACGGCAGACGAACCCTGCAAGCAGAGACCCAGCAAGTCAACATGGATAATCTGGACGATCCGTCCGGGGTAATCTACGTGGAAGGACAAGAAGAAGCCTTCTCCGATACCGATGATGAAGCAGATGCAGCGGCACATAACAATCAATCACCGAAGCGGAAGGGGAGCCATCAGCGCGGGAAGGATCATCAAAGCGAGGACGAGGATATGAACATTGGTATGCCGAATGGTGTTCATGAGGGCGATGAAGACACTTCGGGCGATGAGGAGGACAATGTGGGCAATGACCTTGTCGATGACGAGGCTGAGGAAGGTTCTGAAGACGATGAAGAGCAATCGGAAGACGAGGATGACGAAGTTGATGGAGATACGTCTGAAGACGAAAGCGACGACGACTCGAATGCAAATCCACCAGCAAAGGCGAGCAACTTGGTCCGAAAGCGATAATACTGCTACATGGCTCTTGCTGGCGTCTGTGTTATCCGGCACGGAGTTGGTGGACGTCTCCTCTGTGTTACTTATGGGTAGAGGAATGTGCATACTTGCATATGATGCCCGCGAAGTGTACGTACTTGATCGGTTCCTTGGGATTGCATAGCGCGGAAGTTGAGAGATCGATTGTCCTGGTCGTTCACTCAGACTTGCCAAGATCATGCTTCAAACCCCATCTGTGAAGCTTTGTTCTGCTGACAGTGGGTTATTCACTGCCTTTCCATTATTCATCGTCCGCCACAATGCGTTGTTCCCTGACACATCTCTCATAAATGGCGGCCCCCTCGAGCATCGGTGTCTTGTTCCATCCGGTGCACACTTTCCACGCTCACATTCTACAGGCTCACTCACCGACTGCGAAGCTGGCAACAGTTTTGTGAAACCAGCAGGTCTTGTTTATAAACCGACTCAGCATTGGAGAGTCTGCGATTCCAGTACGGCCTACGAACCCGGCAGCTATGCAGTACGCCGGTGATAGCTTGGACGACGCTAGTGCACTCTACACCGCGAGCGAGGAGCCGCAGCAGAATGCTGCAGATACCAAAGTCGAAGACTACGAGCTGGAAGATCTCGACGTGACAGAAGAGCTTACACGCAGTGCGAACCTCCAGCAGCCCACTCGATCGAACTCGTTTGACGAAATCCTCAGCAAAGCTCACGAGCTGTACGACGTTGGAATAAGTATCCCTGAGCCAACGATCGCTCCACCGAGACCGGCCTTACAGCGGCAGGGTGGCAGGCCAAGAACATACCCCTTGGAGCGGCACGGCGGAAGCACTGAGGTAAAGCATGAAGAGATCGAAATGATCCCGGCGGCTGAGGTGTACCAGAGACCGCCACTCGGTGCGTCGTCAAAGGTTGTGCCTCAAGAATCGGAACACGGCGCGCGTCCCGTGAAGGCGCGAAAGGATGCTTCCACGCCCACCAAGCCTTCTGGGATGTTGGGAAAGGCGTGGAGTGCGATTGGGACGTTCGTGAACGATACTCTTGTTGGCTATGAGGAGTCGATGGGCTTGTCGAAGACCTCGGGCGTAGGCTGGGGAGGGCATCTAGATCGTCCTTGAAGAGTGTTAATGAGATAGTGTACGAGTAGAAGTAGTCTCGTGTTGCCTGCTACAGCTTCGGCAGTATTCAATGTCTCTCGCCATGGCTGGGGGTTTTCTTGCCTTTCACATGTCCAGTAACTCGATGGCGCTAGCAGCCGTTGGCGGAGGTGCGATCATGAAAACGTTGATATGTAGGTTACAACAGGAATTGACCAATTCGCACATACTTCTCGGTGATTTCTCACGTTCCCGTGCCCATCATATAAGTCGATTAATAAGCTTGCATTGGCACCTTCTATTTCCGATCGATCAGAACGACGGGGAAATGACGCACCAGGGCAAAAGAGGCAAGCGGGCAACTCCTCCTCACGGCACACATTACCGGATTCCAGATCCTCGTCGTGTGCCCATCGCTCCACTCGTCAGCCAGCCAAAGCGTAGATCCACGTCCTCTCATCATCAGCATTCCTTTCTATCCCACCTTGCGTACTTCAACAAAACGGCCTCACCCGCACAGTGTAATATCTATACATCACCTTCACGGCAGCGAGCGAGCACAGAAAGAGCCGCCCAGAGAGCTTCTTAGACTTTTTACCCCCCCTCACGCGACAAACACGAGACCTCCATTCCCTATACCCGGAGCCAGCGCAGCACACACGAACGAGCCGAACGCATCCGCACGAATTCTTGCTGCCAATCCTGTTGCGTGTTTCAAGCGGCTGCATCGGAAAGGGGAGCGACACGAATTGATTATGCAATGACGCTCCACCTGGGCCTCGCGACCGCGCGTCACAACCACAGCAGCAGCAGCAGTAACGGTGAACAGGCGCAGGAAGTGCGAGAAGCACGCCGGCTCTTGAGAGAGCGCATCCGCAACGACTGGGACTTCCCGACCCTGCCTGCATACAAATCCTGCGGACGCAGCAGGGACCCGCTGGTCAGCGGCGGCGGCGGCGGCGAGGAAGACGAGGACGAGAATCTGTCGGTGGAAGAGAGGATTGCAGGATTTCGATTCCATACGCCGGGCACGCACCATTTGGATAACCGTACGCGAGACGGGAGCGGACAGGCATTGGGGCTGGACTTTGATCCGGTGGGATGGCGGGAGAGACAGTACTCGAGCGAGTCGGATACAGAGGTGGACGAGAATGCGAGCGCCGCGGCGCCCGCCGCGACGAGCTCTGCGCGGAGCAAGAGCAGCACGACGTACAAGTTTGAGGGCCCGGATAGTGTGGGTGCGCAGTTGAAGGACCGACGACTGGCGAAGAAGAGGAAGCGCTCTCGGGCAAAGGAGGAAGAAATGCAATGGAATGACGGGCTGGCGCATTGGATGCGCAGGCGGGATGCGTGGTGCTGCGCGAGGACTGCCGCGCAGGTGCACATGTCCGAGAGGAGCAGTGCGAGCGCGAATTCTCAACAGGAACACGTCGACTACACCTCTGCATCGGCGAGCTCCAGTCCTCGCTCCTCGACATCCTCGGCAGCTGGTCACCAGCCCTCTTCTACACCCGGCTCCAGCCTCGCCACGACGCCCGACATCACCGCAGCACGAACCGAAGCAACACCCACCACCGTCGCATCTCCCGTGGAGGAGGTCCTCGTCCCCATCGCGCCCTGCATCCTGCCCAACCATCCCATCCGGCGAAAGATCACCCCCAACATGTATCCCGAGATCTACACCAAAATCATCTTACAGTCCAGGACGCCTTCGGTACCCATCAACCTGCAGGCACTGGTGAAGGCGCTCATACAAGGCTGGAAGGACGACGGAGAATGGCCTCCCAAGAGTGCGCCGCTGGAGAAGAGTATTGGGCGGAAGAAAGGGAGCCACCACCCCGGCGGACTCAAGGAAGGCGTGAAGGCGGTCGGGAGAGTGCTTCGCTTGACTGGAGTTGGCGAGAGCAACAAGTGAAAGACGACGACGACGACGACGACGACAGTTGATGTGAGATGACCAAGTATGGTTCATGTGCATATGATATGATGAGTGAGCATCTGAACTGATGAGCGAGCTTTTCTCGCCTCGTTCGTCCGTTTCATTCAAGTCTACTTTTATTTCGAGCCATTGCGCGACTCCTCAGCAAGGTGGCCATTCAAATGAAGCTCGCAGCGCGCAGCTTATATTCCCCTCTCATGTCGGTCTACTACTTCGTACAAGAGTAATCGTAAATATTCGTGAAGGGTGGTAATAATAATACACGAGACAATGTTCGTCGCGAGACGCCAAGATGTTTTGGGGGGGTAGAACCAGACGATGGACGATGGGTATCAATAAAACAAAATCTTAAGAGTGATGAGAGTCGAGGTCGTGTCGTAGCTCCCGGTAGTATTCCAAAACTTCCTCGTGGTGAACATTGTGGTCCAGATGAACGTGAACGGTGTGAGCCGAAGGATCCTCTTTCCGCACCGCATCTGAGGCTGCCTTCTTGGTGCCTCGTCGGCGTGGTGAGACCGACTCCGGTTCCGACAAGGAGTCGGCGGAGGACCCGTTCGTCAAGAACGAGCCACCCGTATCTCTGCGATGATCCGGTGTGGGCTCCAGCGGTGCATTGGGCTTCGGAAAGTACTTGAGTTGGTCTTCGAGATCGTGTACGTCAGATGAAGCCAGCTGCTCGGAATCGAATCCAGAATCATCGAGGCGGAAAGGGTCCAAAGAAGCCGCAATGTCATCGTCAGCTTTGGTAGCAGAGAGGAGGCCATTGTCAACCTGGGTCTGCTTGTTGGACGTGGCCAGCTCGTTCTCTTCCCCGCTATTTGCTGGGGGAACTGACGAGCTGTTCGCACTTTCCGCCAGGAGTCCAAGAATCTTCGCTGCTTTTTTGCTAGTCACATGTATCCTTTTTGCATAATGGTCAATGACCTCCAGGTCTACTTCCGCATCCGCCTCAGATGCTCGCTTCACGTCGGTGGTGACGTCTTGCGGCCTGTCAGAAGAAGCCTCTGGAATGGAATCCGCCATGTGCTTCCCGTTGCCCAATGCTGGAAGATGCTCGCCATTGGAGCGCTGCCAATCCTTGGATCGCGGACTTTCCACAACTTCGGGGATGGTCTCGGGTGCCGCTCGTTCCAAGCTGTCGGGACGAAGAACAATGTCACTGCCATAGGAGTATTTACGTGACGGGGAGGAGTACCGATAGTCCAAGCTTTCAGGCTCACTGCCGCACGAAACCGTCCTCATACTGAACTGCGTCAAGCGATTGACGCTGTTATTATCGCACATCTCTGGCGTCGAGCGGCCGGTGAGCGACAGTGCCATGGATGTCTTGCGCGGGACTGCCATTGAAGCAATCATAGCCGCTATGTTGTCAGGTGGCGATCTCTGGCTCTGCGTGGTCTTCGCAATCAGTTGCGCGATCGCATCTTCCCTTCTACAATCCAGAGACTTCAGCTTGGCAAAACAGATGTCCATGGAAGAGGTCACGGCCGCGAGAGATAGTTGACCATCAAGCAGCATGTTGGCTTGTTCTGCACTGGGCGCTTCATCTCTGAGGGTGGCTATAATGCTACCGCTGAGCTTTTGTCGTTCGGCTCGCAGCATGGCATAGCGAGCGTGCAGGGACTCGTATTCTTCGCTAAGCTCCTTCAGAGCGTCGATCGCGTCTTGCTGACCGGGACTAGATGACCGTCGAAGCAGGAAATCGGACCGCACACGTCTGAGGCCCGGTAGATCGGGACCGGATAATCTGCTGCTTCGCTCTGTTCCGGCGGAACTGCCGATGGACGAGGCTGAGTTCCGTAGCGCCGCAACGTTGGCTCGGGCAGCAGCGAGTGCAGCGCTGGGTGGAAGCCCCATGCTCGCTGCCGCGGATCCCAGAGTGATACGAGACTGCCGATTGCCAGATCTTGCGGGGTCGGCGTAGCTGGAGTGCGCAGAGGCAGGCCGAGCAACGTCCGGAGGCGCTGAAAGTCGACCCTGATCAGCATGACCAAGAGACGGTTCTGGTGTGATGACCCGACGGGGATAGTGTGATGTGGGATCGTGAAGGTCTTCCCAGTCTGCTTTAGGGGTCGGCCGTACTGTCTCTGGGCTGGCCAGGCGATCTCCCACCACTTGAGGCTCCGGCGTAGTCCTCCCTCTGGATCCGGAAAATAGCATGCTTCTGAGTGAAGTGCGCGGCGGCTGGCTTAATTGTTCGGTTGATCTTGAACTGACCAGCGCCATCCGCTGGCTGTGTGGAGAGACGCTACCAGTGGACGAAGTCGTGCCTGGATTTCTCCTAACATCGCTGGAGAAAGGCGTCGAGTTCGATGCGCTGGTCTGGGACGCAGGGAGATCCAAGGACGTTTGAGGTTCAGGCGGGAGCGGCTCTTCCAAGAGGTCCTTGGGCGGGGGCCGGGGGGGCATCACTTTGAGACCTGCACTGAGAGGCACATGGGACTGGTGAAATGCGACACTTTGGTCGTTTGGCGTGCGAGACAAGTCGGAGGCGAGTCTGGACTTGAGAGGAGAGTGAGAGTCCCTCTTGGGTAGAGCAGGAGGCGATTGTGCTACATGGTCGAGATCTCGAGAGGGGGAGCGGGGTGGAGGTGGAGGTGGAGGTGGTGGCGGTGGCGGTGGCGGTGGCGGGGCGATGGGAGGCGGTGGAGGAGGCAGCTGGAGGTCGTTGTGATGGTCGTCATGGTCTTGTCGGCCATCTCTGTCGACTCTGATGGTGAGGTTGGGTCGAGTTCTCGAGCGCGATTGCAGCAGCGGGGGCAATGATCTCTCTTCGACCGCGACCGGGACAAGTGGCAGGTCCGAGGGGATGCGAGTGAGAGCAGGTGCGGCCGGCTTGGTGAGGGTGGGCTTCTGCAGCGTGACGGGAGTGGGAGGCGGCGTGGGCTCGAGGATGGGGAAGAGTCGGTAGGCGGAGGACTTGCGGACGGAGGAGCTCCCGGTACTGGACGTCGGCATCGGCATCCGCGTCGGCGAGGAGGGGACTCCGCGCTCCATGCCGGCGTGGAAGGTAGGTAGGTCGATGCTGCCACAGCTGCCTCGCTCTCTCCGACAAGCAGGCGAGGTAGGAAGGAGGTCGTTAAGCAGACGGCATGTCGAGGCAGAGGGCAGAGGGCAGAGGGCAGAGGGCAGTGGGCAGTGGGTGGTGCGAGTGCCACTCGGTGGTTGTTCAGTCTCAGGCGTGGTGGGCGTGGTGGGCGTGGGCGTGGGTGGTGAGAGGGTGGTGAGGGGGTGGGTCGAGGGTGTAGGTGGTCTTAAGCATGACAGTGACACTGACACACTGACACACGGACACACGGACACACTGACACGGACACGGACACGGACGCGGACACGCAGAAGGGGAGCGGAGTACGCGATGCGAGTAGTGGAGTGGAGAGTGAGCGGTGGTGGTGGTAGGGTGGGTGTCAGTGAATCGGCGGGTGTGATGGGGCGCGCATTAGATTCGAAACCGACGAGAATGAGATGCGGGAGCAGTCGCGCTTCTTATTGACAGCTCGTGCGTAGGGCACCGCCTAGCTCGACTGCTAGTACTCGCCTGCCGTCGCCATCATGTCCAGGAGACCAGGGCAATACAACAAAGGACAGCCTGCGCTGCACATGTGTGCGAGACTATGGACGGTATATGCGGTGCCCCTGCCAGATAGGCCCATGTCAAGAAACTCTCCTCTCCGCAGCACTAACTTACTTATCTTCCTTAGTCTCCCCGCTCAACGCCCAGGCACAAGGTTTCGGTAGAGACCACATCTCCCGACCCACCACAGCTCCCTCCCGTCTCTGTCTGCCCTGCCTCTCTCAGCTCTCTCTCCCTCTCATCACATCCCTCCTCAACGGTCTCGAGTCATGCAGGCCCGGGGGGGAAAGGCGCCTCGGGAGGTCAGTCGCCTCCTCGCCTCGCCTCGCCTCGCCTCGCAGGCTTCATCCCTGGTCATCCTCGCAATCATTTCGGCCCCTCCACCTCTCTCCTTCCTTCTCATGCACCTTCGCGCGGCACCATCGCCGTGTCATCGGCATCGGCATCGGCATCGGCATCGGGTTCGCAGAGGTACATGTACTGCACAACTGCTTCATCATCACATGGTGCGACTGATTTGACCTCCTTCATCATCACTATTCTCGTGAGAAGCCGTGTCGACCCGACCTGTGCTGTCGTTCCTGCACGATGCGGGTCCAGTACGATCTTCGGCCGGCAGGCAGGCGGGCAGGCGGGCAGAGGGCACCTTCCTTCCAGTACATGCACCGCGCCCACCCGACGGGAAGGTAAGCCTCGCGTATCTGAACTCCTGCCAGATACGATGGATATGCATAACGCGCCGCCATTTGCTGACCTGCATGATATCTCCCACTTCACACGAATCATGCCTCGTGCTGCGCGACCGATGCGGAAGCATAGCGAAACCTTATTCCACCCACCATCATCAGCGATCATTATTGTGCATCGTCAAAGCAATCGACCTATACTATTATTATTATTATTATTACTATACGGTCCTCATCATTGCAAGGACTGCCCACTGCTCTCTTACGTCCCAACGGCCGCCCATCGGAATCGGAATCGGAAGAACAGACGCTGCTCCTACACCAATTGTCTCACATGCACAGTCTTCCCACACATATACCATCCGCTCTTTCCCCCTGCTCGTACAGAACGGCACAGCCCGCGCACTCAACCCTAAACCTTACCACCAATATCACTCCCTACCACTCCACTCGCACTGAGAGGCCAACATGCCCTTGGCCAGCTTCCATGATCCATCATACTTGGCTCCATTTCGCCGAATTCACATGCGTTCGTCCCACAAGGGAACACACCGGATAGACTGAGCGTGCACATGATCGCGTGCACATGATCACGTGCAGCAGTCATTTCATCTCTACTTTGATCGCGCTTTCTGTTGGCGAACAGAAACACTGACGCCTCGCTAGATAGGCCTGGCATTACCAGTATTTCTATCGAACCATCATCGGATTTCTACCCCTGACGTCGTGCTTCATTTCCATAAATGGACGCCCTGAGTCGATTAACTCGATCTCACATACTCTCTGACAAGCGCCCAACTCTGCCCGGGCTCCGCCTCATATCAGAGCTCGGTGCTCAGCAAGCGGCCACCGCCGGAACCACAACACTCCAGACGCAGACAAATCAAGATCCGAAAAGGCAACATCAGGGCAGCTCAAATACGAACAGCACGGAACTGGTGACGCCATTGCGAAAGATATGTGCCAAGTGGTATCACGGCGCGTGCACTAACGACGGCAGCTCACCTGAGAATACCTGCCGCTTTCTCCATCAAATTGAAGGTTCAAGCAGCAGACTCACTTGGCAGAAGCCGTCAACTCATCCATGCTCATGCGGACTGGAGCTGTGTCCATTCAAAGACGGTCTCCCAAAGTCACGGCTCATCTGCGCCTACTGGTATCATGGCGCATGTACCAAGGATGGCAGCACGTCTGGGAACACATGCAAATTTCTCCACCAGATGGAAGGATCTCACATGAAGATCACTCCGCAGAAGCCGGCGCACGAGGTGCCGTGCGGGCTTGAGCTATGTCCACTCAAAGAAGACTCGGCGAAGGCTCGACAGGCTCAAAGCAGGTCTTCTGATTCAAGCACATACGATGATGCTGTACGAGCCAGCCAGAGTGCAGGCAATGATTCGTCAGCGCAGCAGTCTATATCAGCTGGAGCGACGAAGAAGTCAAAGAAGAGAAATCATAAAAACAAGATTAAGACAGCGCAGGAGCCAGTATTGGTGGAAGAAGGACGAAGAAACTCTACCACTGGGCCGATTAACACCAATATCACCTACCAGCTGGAACTCTCTAACACCGACCGCAAAGGCGACAAGAAGAGGAAGTGCGCCTATCGCCATCCGGATCAGCCCGTCAAGCGAAGACGCACGGACCTGGACTACGATGATGATATCTCAAATGGAGCGAATATTGTGAAGGATCGAACCTGCTTCTTCTGGTATCATGGATGGTGCCCGAAAGAGAGTGATGCTGCTCGTGGCCTTGGCCCACCTTGTGATTATAGGCATTCCCTGACTGATCGCCCTACTATGGTGCAGTATCCACCCAGAGACCACCACGGTGGCATTGCTTGTGGCAAACAATGGTGCCCGATTGGTCGTGATGCTACCAGCGAGCACCAGTACACCTCTTCGCTAGCCGGTCATCAAGCAAGAGAGAGCTCGAGCGAGCCCTCAACACCTGGTGAAGGTAAAGGCGAAGGTGAAGGCGAAGGCTCGGGCAACCCCGACTCGGACACTACATGCTTCTTCTGGTATCACGGCTCATGTGCGCGGTCCAAGGATCCTCGAAATGGCCACCGATGCGGGTTCTTACATGCATTGACGGACCCGCCGACGATGGTACAGCCTCCGCCTGGTTACAAGCACCGCACTCACTGTGAGAGAGATTGGTGCCCAGGTGACGCGCGAGAGAGGTTTACCACCCTCAAAGACGCTCCGACGGTAGGTGAGCAGCAGTCGCCAGAGGACGCTGCTGGTCAAGGTAAGGCAGCCAGGGATGAGGCACAACAACCCGACTGGTTCCTGAAGGGCTTCGATTGGTGAGGCATTCCGTCTCTCATCACATGTCAAAACACATGCGATCACCTTAAGGTCAAGAACTGTGCTCTCCCGTCCGGTCTGCTTTTCAAATCCCAAACAAGCAAGAAAGAGAAGAAACAAAGAACCTTTATCGGCTTGATATCTTTAAGTTTTTCCCCCTCCACACGCCGCGTCGTTGGAAATGGCAATTGCTAGAGCGGAGGAGGCGGTGTGGAAGCCTATCCCCAGCGGTCGGTCGAAAACCCCCCCCCAGAAAAAAAAATTGCCGAGGCCAAAACTTATATATATAAAGGTCATCGAAAGCTGAGACTATGGGACGTTGGTGAACTCTCTCTGATCACAGATGAACGAGGTCACGACGGATCTGTCATTGATGATGATAATCATGATGATGAGATGCGGTCAATCATAATCATAATAATAACAATAGCAATAATCATAATCTTACTAGGCCATGAGTTACCTTGATTTGGGAGTGGTCTCTCCTATGTCCTATGTTGGTGGTTGCTTCACTACTACTACAAATGTGTCCTCACTCATGCAGCCTGACATTGATTACCTCTTGGCTTGTGGCCAGATCTACAGACACCACACTCCAATCGAGAATCTCCTTCTTGCAATTCTGTCTACCAATCTAACTGTCTACCAACCTGAATCAATAGGCTCGCCTAAAGGGGTTTCTTATGATATGAGATTCCCCACCCATGACAACGCATGCATCCCTTCCAATAATACAACGCCTTCAAGATTCTTTTGGCACTGCCATCTGGGCCTTTTGCTCGTGATATTCCATCAGCTCCGCAAACGGATTCATCAAACAATAACGTCCCGCAGTGCACGACGGCGACTCAGTTCGTCAGTCAGTCGGCCAACATTAACACCAACAACAACATCCAAATCTATCTATCTCTCTATCCCGTGCCAAACCCTTCCGTGCCATACTTCAACGCCAGGTTCAACTTGGCAGCCAGCACCTCCGCACTCGGATACTTGGGCAGATACAGGGTCCCGAAACACGTCGAACTCGTAGGCAGGGCGTCCGGGTTGCCGGGCCAATTCCGCTTGATCACAAACGTCAGGTTCTTCGCGCCGGTGATCGGCGTGCGCTCCGCGGCCGTGACGAATTTGAGCAGTTGTCGGTGTTTCGCTTCGGGCCACGAGGCCACGATGCGCCAGAACATCGACACGTAGCGGGAATGCGGCTCGTACCCTTCGTACTTGGCGCAGCTTCGCAGGTCGTTGATGTCGATGTGGTTGGATCCCTCAATGTGGAGTTTGAGCTGTTCGGGAGTGAAGAGATCAATGGCCCGGGCGTCCAGCACGCTGGAATCGTAGAAGCCCCGGAAGAAGGCATCGCATTGAGGCGCAACGGACCCGTAGCAGAGGAATTTGGAGTAATCCTGGACATACGCGTGCTTGTTCTCTGGCGTTACATCTGAGATCACGTCTTCGCTGGTTGCCTTGACGAGTTTCCAGCCAGGCCATGATTCCGAGATATCATCCAAGTTGACCGGTGCTCCGGCGACGCCTACGCAGCTGACCACTTTCAACTCCCTTCGCTCACCCGTCTTTCTAATTCCGGCACAGGGAAGTAGGACGGTCAGGCGCACACCATTCGCTTCGAGCGGAAAAGTGAAATCGAGGCCTTCGAGATCTTGCTCAAGAATGCTTTGTAGTGAATTCGCAACCACCGGCCATCCGTCTTGAATCCCAGACACTCCTAGCTGTGGATACTCTGGCGGAAGAATGGCCCCGTCAAGCAGGGCATAGAAGACCCAGGGGAGGGTAACGGGCAAGGTGATTCCATTGTACACGGCAAGAGCCATAAGCATGCCCAGCAGCTCAAACATGTAGAGTGGCTGCAAAGAGCCGGGTGCGAAATAGCTCAAGCCTGTCGTGGAATCGGTTGTGAACATCTCTGATTCTTGCGTTAGCTCCGAAGACGCAATCGAGGGCGCGACCACATACGGGCTTCCTCTGCAAAGGCGTCTTTGCAGACCAGATTGAAGAATTCGATCTGTACACCTCCTAAATCATGCCCGATCTCGAGCTCGTCCGCCTCTCCAAGCCGAACTCGAAGTGGACGGCGGAGTTCGCCCTTCCGACGGTGCCACAAGTGATCAAAGGCATCCCTGAGAACATTGGCACGGCTGACGTTTAGCAGAAGATAATATTGCTCAGCATGCTGGATCTGTTCAGGGAGAAGGTCTTCCTGTACCTGTAGGTCAGTACGTCTTCGCAATGCATGCGCTTTCTCAACAGCTGCGTGTGCTTCTCTGTGCATTCCTGTCAGCCAGAAATTCGCCGAAGCATGGAGATTTGCTCGCTGGTATTACCTCATCGTGAGATGATTCACAGATCGAAACATGAGGGATAGATCTGAAAATGCGATGAAGGCATTGTACTGTGCAATGTGAAGTGCTCTCTTCCTGCCTTCCGAAGAGAATGAGCTTGCGAGCTCACCGATGCCAATTCGCGAAACAATAAAGGGCATGTAGAAAGTGTCTGGAGGTAGCCCGGGTATGCCTTGATCCTGAATCTGCGCCAGGATTTCCACCGCTGCGTAGATGGGATCGTGCTCAAGGACCATCGGTTGGGAGTCCCATGTTTTGGTAAAGACCTTTTTAAGCCAGACTATGAGGGCGAGGACTCGTGTCGGATCCGAGGCATAATTTCTGCATACCTTGGCCGCGAGCAGATGGGGGACTGATTCGTCTAGCCTCTTGAACGTAGTCTTGCTGCCTACTCTCGTTGCGACGGCACCCAGAGCCTGCTGGAGTGCTCGCCGACGGATGATGACGTGTAGCATGCGCTTCCAAAGGTATAGATAGGGTCCGTGCTCCAGCAAATCGAGAATGGTAAGCCACGTGTTGTAAGTCTCATCGACGGGTAGATTGCCGTGCTGTGGGGGATACGCGTAGCCTTTGCTGATGAACTCACGGTTGACCATTTTCCATGGGGCCATCCTCTGCAAGGGTGTTCTGCTGAGCAGCCATTCGAGGCATTCGAAAAGCCCATCAGCGAGTTGACTGTTGGAGAGGAAGCCCTCACCGTCCAAGGAAGGTAGGCGTGCAGCCAGCTTCAGCATTCTGGAGACTTTGTCGTGAATGCGTCCAAGTTCATGGTCCGAGGCGAGGGTGGCGGCATGTTGCGGAAGCCGAGCAATGAGGTTTGTGTCGCAGAAGAGCTGCATCAAGTTGGACGGGTCGTGTGCCGCGGCCGCGCCCACTGCCTTGTCCTCTGGCTGGTGGCCGACGTCATCAGGGGCTGGCTCAAAGTAGGGACAGAGACGACAGCGAGGATCCGGGAGAGAGCAGATGGTCAGGGCGACTGCACGAGCGGATCTGGCCGTGTACCGTCGGACGGGACGCTCGCTGGTGTTGACACGGCCGGTATGACAGGCCACCTCGGTGCACCTGGAATCACCGCATCCACCGAGGGCCTGCTGCACGAATCGTGTGAACAGCTCCAAGAGCTCATGAGCTGCCTCGTCGACACGAGGGTCGGAGTCTTGAGAGGTGCTGCCATGATGTGTTGCGGGGATGGCGGAGGAGGCGGAGAGAGGCATTGGGTGTTCTTTGGATGATCTTGCAGGTGGTCTTGCAGTTGATTCCTTATCCGGTCATATCTCGCGATATCATCTAAGGTAGCACAGGTACATGTACTTCATGTTCCCCCCGGGATGACATGCACAATACGCTCTGATGACTGTCGCACGTGACCGCAACACATGACTCCCGTAATTACCGTTCCGCTCCCGTCACGCGGTCCAGTCGAGCTCCTTCTGTTTGAGATGATCGTCGCGGAAACAGGCGGAAAGAGCGACGCAACGGTGGATCCTATGAGAAGAGGAAGTGGAGGAAGGTGCGCTGAGGTCTAGTTTAAGCTCGAGATCCTGGGAGCGACCGAGGTGGCTGATGAACCAGCCACCGCCACACTTCCAACACCCAAGCTTGGACTTCTCTCGAGAGAATTTCTTTGACCCTCATCAACTACCACAATCATGGCGGACAAGAAGCGATCGTTACCTCCAAAAGTGGCCCTCATGAAGGCCCGAAAGCGTCAGAAGCTGGACCAAAGCGCAGCAGATAATGGAAAGAAAATTCCAACATCGACGTCGGCTCCCAAGCGCAAGGTGAACCTCAATGCGCTCCAGTGGAAGGAGGTGTCTCTGCCCGACAAAATGGAGGACTACGAGGGATTCTTCGGCCTCGAGGAGATAGATGACGTCGATGTTGTGCGCGACGAGTCTGCTGGAACAATATCCTATCACTCTAAAGTGCCAGGGGAATCCGCTGGCGGTGCTGCAGTGTCTGGGGATGAGACCAACGACAGCGAAGGCGCATCATCATGGTCTGGATTGGGAGACGAGGATGCTGAAAACGAAGACGTGGCCGTTGCCCAGGGGTCGAAAGCAAAGGAAAAGCCCAAGTCGGAGGCGAAACCAAAGCGCACCAAGCAAGCAAATGGATCCAAAGAGGCCTCCGCCCCGAATAGCCACTTCGAGGCTCTTACCGAAGACGCTGATGCTGAGGATGTGGAACTATCAGCATGGAAAAGCCTCAAGCTGTCTCCAGACACCATGGCATCTCTAGGAAAGCTAAAATTCACAAAACCTACTCCTATCCAGGCAGCAGTCATTCCCGAAGCAGTGAACGGCCACGATGTGGTTGGTAAGGCTTCGACAGGATCTGGTAAGACGCTTGCATTTGGCCTCCCAATTCTTGAGCGATACCTGGAGACGAGAGGCCGAATGAACGACTCGGAAGGAGCAAAATCTACCCCTCTGGCACTCATCCTCTCACCCACGCGAGAACTGGCACATCAGCTGGACAAGCATCTGACGGCGCTCTTCACTGGCATATTTGCGAGAGCACCTTCGATTGCCACATTGACTGGTGGTCTTTCACTGCAGAAACAGCAGAGGTTACTCAAGGACGCGGACGTTGTGATTGGCACGCCCGGCCGTCTGTGGGAGATCATTGGCTCTGGACAGGGCGTTGGCTCTTCCCTCAAGAAAATTCAATTCCTAGTCGTCGATGAAGCCGATCGATTGTTGAGTGAGGGTCATTTCAAGGAAGTGGAGGAGATCCTGAATACTCTGGACCGCGTCGTTGAGAACGACGAGGAGATTGAAGACAGTGCCGATGCCATGGAAACGACAAACCATTCCGCAGAGCGTCAAACTCTCGTCTTCTCCGCCACGTTTGATCGAGGTCTCCAGAAAAAGCTCGTTGGCAAGCTTAATCGCAAGGACAATCTACTTGGGAAGAAAGAAACAATGGAATATCTTCTGTCAAAGCTCAACTTCCGTGAAGAGGCGCCTAAATTCATCGACGTCAATCCAGTCAATCAACTCGCTACGGGTCTGAAGGAAGGACTTATCGAATGTGGAGGGACAGAGAAAGATCTATACTTGTACGCTCTGTTGCTCCTCAACCAGGCCAACCGAGCCATGGTCTTCACAAATTCCATCAGCGCAGTCCGTCGTATCACGCCTTTGCTCCAGAATCTAAATCTCAATGCCTTGGCGCTTCACTCGGGAATGCCGCAGAAAGCACGCTTACGCTCTGTCGAGCGATTCAGCCAGGGCAAAAGCTCCGAGAAACCATCACCAGTGGTTCTCGTCGCCACAGACGTGGCCGCGAGAGGGCTGGATATTCCGAACGTGGATCTGGTGGTGCATTATCATCTTCCACGAGCAGCCGATACCTACGTCCATCGCTCAGGGCGCACAGCGCGCGCAGGCCAACAAGGCGCTTCCATCCTGATCTGTGGGCCGGAAGAAGTCGCGGGTGTGCGAAGACTCGTAGCCAAAGTCCACGCTCAGTCCGCCGTAGCGAAAGATCAGAACGCTTCCGATGCCGCCAAGCAGGGATACTACATTCGCACTCTAGACATCGACCGCAGGGTGGTATCGCGGCTGAAAGAGAGGGCTAATCTGGCCAAAAACCTCGCGGATGCGTCCATTGCAAAGGAGAAGCAACACAAAGAAGACGATTTCATGCGCGCTGCTGCCGAAGAGCTGGGGGTGGATTACGACAGTGAAGAATTCGACAAAGCGCCTGGCAAGAGAGGCCGTGGAGCGGGAAGGAAAAAGAAGGAGCGAGAAGTTCGCGGATTGAGTAAGGCGGAAGTTGGAGCGATGAAGGCGGAATTGAAACAGCTGCTCGGTCAAAGGGTGAATGTGGGCGTCAGCGAACGCTACTTGACAGCCGGCCGTGTCGATATCGATGAACTGCTGCGTCAACAGGATGCCGGTGGTAAGACTGGAGATTTCTTGGGAACAGTGAGCGGGATTGGGCTGGACGACCTTTGAACAGACTACTTCTTGTCTAGCGTCAACCCATGCACACCGTCCTCAAAACCTGACACGTCGTATTCATTCGGGTATTTCTCAATCATCTTCTTGAGCTTGCCCATTTGCTCAATCTGCTCCTCGGTTGGTTCCGCGTACACATTCTTCATCAAGGTACTTATCGGCGGGCGTTTCTCTTTCTCGGCTTTCCGGTATGCGTCGAGGATATTCTTGCGAGTGTCGGCTCGAAGCTCCTTCTCCTTGTCTTCACTCCAGATGCCTTTCCCTTCGAGCCATTTTCGGAGTCGGGTGATGGGATTGTCCCTCCGTTTCCAGTCTTCGACCTCCACCTTGGCGCGATACGCGAAGGAATCGTCAGATGTGCTGTGGTGGGAGATGCGATAGCTCATGGCCTCGATCAAGACTGGTTTACCACCATCACTTAATGCCAGATCTCGGGCGTACTTTGTCACTTCTCGCACGGCCAAGATGTCGTTTCCGTCGACGCGGATCGTGTCGATTCCGTATCCCACTCCGCGAGATGCGATGCCATCGCCGCGGTACTGTTCCAGAGTGGGCGTGCTGATCGCGTAGCCATTATTGCGGCAGATGAAGAGCACGGGACATGCTCGAGTCGCGGCAATATTCAGCGCAGCATGGAAGTCTCCCTCGGACGCAGCGCCTTCGCCGAAATAGCATGCGACTACCCTCGGCTCTTCGGTTGGATTCTGCATATCTTGCATCTTGACCGCATATGCCGCTCCAGAGGCATGCGGGATCTGCGTCGCTAGAGGACTACTGATTGTATGGATGTGAAATTCCTTGCTCCCATAGTGTACCGGCATATTGATACCCTGTCCAGGGTCGTCCTTTGTCGCGAAGAGTTGCGACATGAAGTTGTCCAGCGTGAAGCCGCGGTATTGAAACACGCCATGCTCTCGATACTGTGCGAATACAGGATCTCTCGCGTTCAAGGAGCTGGCACTCCCCACTGCGATTCCCTCTTCACCGGCCGAGACCATGTAGAAGCTAATCTTTCCCTGGCGTTGCGCATCGAACATGATCAGGTCCATGATCGACACGCTGACCATATCTCTATACAGTTTCAAGGCCTCTTCGTCTGTGATATCAGGGGGAGATCGTTCCTTATCAATGATCTGGCCTTCTTGGTCCAGGATACGGTATGTAGCCATAGCATCGTCTTCCGTTGCGCGCTGGAACCTTAAGGCGGTGGTGAAGCGGGAATTAACGGCGCCTGGAAATTGCACTCTATGATTCTGATCAGACTTAGAATCGGCGGTCTATCTGGGAGTACCTCTACCGATCTGAACCCGGTTTCTGTGATATCGAGTTCCATCTTCGCTGACAGCTGGAGCATAAGACCCGTCGGCGGGAATTCCAGCTGGCTCCGAACGAGATGGAATGCCGTCCTACAAGTGTCAGTGATCGCTTTGTAGCCATTTTGACTCTTCTATAGGGCAAGACAACTGTTACATGGTCACAAGACAAGAACGGGTGTTGTAGAATGGCAAGTGAGAAACATCCCGCTACGGTTACCAGCGGCCTTTCGGCTTTGGCTTCTCCGCATTGGAGTCGGGCCCGGGACGTGCCACCGAGATCTGCGCGCTAGCGGCAGAGCCTCATCGATTTCTGGGAGCTCCAGATGCATGCTGCCAGGCAAGATTCGCAACCAACACAAAACCACTGCCATGTCTGTGCAGATACCGCGTGCCGCCAAGCGACTACGCCTCGTACCTAATAGTCCTTCGATCTGTTCAGAGTGCCGCCGCACTTTCGCCACTACCATTCCCAAAGCTCAGCAGCCATCCGGGCAAAATGAGAAAACAACACACTTCGGCTTCGAGACGGTGGCGGAATCGGTGAAAGCATCGAGAGGTACGGCGAACACCCGGTAGAGATCCGCAGCACATGCTCATCGTCTTGCAGTGGGCCAGGTCTTCTCCTCCGTCGCCGGCAGCTATGACACGATGAACGATATGATGTCCCTGGGCATCCACCGCGTATGGAAAGACCATTTTGTCCGATCTCTCAATCCCGGCATACGCTACGCTTCGCTACACGATGAGCATAAAGGGCAAAGGATACTGGACATCGCCGGTGGCAGTGGAGACATTGCAATCCGAATGCTCGATCATGCGACGAACATCAACAAGGACAACAAGACGCACGTAACCATATCCGATATCAATCCGGACATGCTTGGCGAGGGTCGCAAGAGGCTGTCACAAACACCATATCAGGCCGAGGGAAGAGTTGACTATTTGGAAGCGAACGCTGAGGAGTTGAATTCTATTGGGAGTAACAGCATAGATCTCTACACTGTTGCATTTGGCATTCGCAATTTTACCCACAAGGAGAAGGCGCTGAAGGAAGCCTTTCGCGTACTGAAGCCAGGAGGAGTCTTTGCTTGCCTGGAATTCGCCCCGCACCTCTCCAATCCGCTGCTGAACGGTCTGTACAAGAGGTGGTCATTCAGCGCAATACCCCTCATCGGGCAGATTGTGGCCGCGGACAGGGATAGCTACCAGTATCTTGTGGAGAGCATCGAGCGATTCCCGTCTCAGCCGGAGTTTGCGCGAATGATCCAAGACGCTGGATTCCTGATTCCGGGTCAGAAGCCGGATGGATCATGCATTGAAAGCGGCTGGGAGAATCTTAGCATGGGTATTGCAGCGATACACAAGGGCGTCAAGCCATTGTAGATGTTGAGTAGCGTGTACTATATGTATTAAATCGACCCAGGACGAGCTGCTGAGAGACGATGCGCTTCGTACTCTTTGCTGCCGATCTACCAACTACTGCCGCGCCTCCGTGGCTGTCATACAGGCACCACCTTACTGCTGTTCAGCATGTAAAACTGCTATTACTTATAAGCGTCATCGTCATCAGCAGCAGCAGCAGCAGTAGCAGACCGTGGAAAGCTGAAGCTGACCTCGCATCTGCTCCGAATTAGCGGCGGCAACTCTATTCGCAACCTACACTTCACCCATTGTTGCCATTATTCGACCACCATCGTACGAGATCCTACTGCTGCAGCCCATGCAAGCCTTCAAAACACGCCCTCTCATCAGCCGTGTCAGCAGGCTTGACATCGCGCATTACCTCTCGACATGTCCGGCATCCAATTGGCCGGTCGCCTCGGAGCCCTATCGCCGCCAAGATCCCCATCTTCGCAATAACGTGCTTTTTAGCTTTGACTCCATTCCCTGGTCGCTGCTCCTTCGACCGGTCCCCGATGGCGAGCACAGAGGAAACCTGCTTGTCCCAGTTACCGTATCGCATAATCGATGACGAGCACGTTTCGATGTGAAGATCGGTTGTGTGGGCATGGGCGGTGGCACCGTACCTAGTGCCTGACTTACAAATCGCAACCGTGGATGTCTAGCGGAGTTTCCATGTGCCCCTAGCCCGGATTCGTGGCTTCGGCCGGGAACGCGTAGCGTGAATTCCCGATACGTGATACGTTTACGAGCCTGGGGAAAGGGCTTTGTTTGTATGTCTTTCTCGGATGCTCACACGTCTGGTCCTTTTTCGTTGTTCGTCGAAGTCGTCATCTTCTTGCTCCTCATCTCGACAAGCATCTGGCGTTGCGTCCTGTTTGGCCTACCTACTGCCTGATCCTTTTGTCTCCACCTCCAGCCCTGGCGATGCAGTCTGTACGGCCAGCGAAAAGGCGGCGAACGTCGGGCTACATCTCACCACCTTCCGGAGACGAGTATGCCATCGATCAGCAACACAGCAAGGATGACAGTTGTACTCGATTGACAAGAGCGATCAACGTGCTCAAAGTAGAAGCCGAAGCCCTGGCCTCAATTGCAGCACTCTACGAAACCGACCCGACAGCAAGAACCGCTTTGTCCTCCGCGGTAGACGCAATCCTCACAGCACAGGAGCAACGAGGCAAATTGATAATCTGCGGAGTAGGAAAGTCTGCCTACATCGGGATGAAGCTCCAGGCCACCTGCAAATCGCTTGGAATCAGCGCATCGTTCATGCATGCTACTGAAGCAGCCCACGGCGACCTCGGCGACGTTAAACCTTGGGACGTATTGCTCTTTGTTTCCTTCAGCGGCCGAACTCCTGAATTGTTAAACGTACTGCCCCATATTCCGGATGCGACAAGGACGATCGCCATGTCCTCCCATCGCGACGAGAGAGAGTGCCAGCTACTAAGGGGCCGAAAAGGCGCAATCCTTCTTCCTACGCCAATTCACGAAAGGGAAGAGAATTCGTTTGGCGTCGGGGCACCCACCACATCGACGACAGTTGCACTGGCTGTTGCAGACATGCTCGCTTTGACCACTGCGGACGAAATTCATGCTGGCAAGACGGGTGACGTTTTCAAGCGCAACCATCCAGGGGGTGCCATCGGCCTGACACATCGAGAAGCAGAGTCATTGAAGAGTACCATGATCGATGCGGCACCTGTGGAGCTTTTGAGCCCGAGCACCTCAGATGTGAGCGAAGGTTGAAGCGGACCTCAGGATTGCAGAGCGAAGCTGAATCTGCTATGTTGATCAAATGGAGAGGCTAAAAGCTGTACTTCGAGGAGATTGAGCAAATCATGACCAAAGACCTCATCCCTTCATATCGCTGTGCAATCGAAGCCCCCAGAAGCAGCAGATGATGATGGCGAACATGCGGAAGGTGATTCAAAGGCCCTTGGAGAGCCTGGACCAACATCCCTCGATCTCTTCGCAGAGCGTAGTGAAAAGCGGGTTCTCCAGGTTGTCCACCATGAATTGCTCCAGCGCAGCTTGTCTTTCATGTTGAGGCTGTGAATGCCATTTCTCGAGAAGCGCCTCATTACCCTTGCCGCGGTCAGGCGAGCTAGAGGCAGTATACGCGCGATAAGTATTGACATCCTCTGACGAGTAATTGCTTCGCAAGACCATGTTCTCCGATTCTGATGGCCTTGCTGTCGGCGGTGGAGACTCGAATTCATGCGGTGCATCGATTGAGCTTGGCTTGCGCTGAATACGGAACTTGTTTGACCTTTGTGCGAGGATACTGCCGTTACCATAGATCAGCTCATCCATAGGGATTGTCTGTTCTAGCGGTCTGCCTTGGTCTCGAATTGCAGCTGCAGTGGCATTTAGCGATGGCCGAAGATCTGGCTGCGTACGATGATGGCTTTGGTTCTGTGTTTCCTTACCGACAATCTCCATGACAGCAGGAGACCGAGGCTGCGGCATGGCACTCCCGGGCCGAGAATTGTGAGAGGCAGTTGCGACATTGGACGACTCCGCCCTCGCTGAAGATGAAGGTCGGTTTTCCACAGCTCTGGGTCTCACAAGGTCTGGAAGTGCTAGCGCTGAGCTGCTGGGTCGCGATGAGTTACCGCCACTGCTGCGTTGGCTGTCATCGCGCTGGTATTCAAACGGTGGCATCTGTGAGCCGGTCGCTGAAGCTGCAGATGCGGCAGTCCCTGGGCGAGGTTCACCTGAATTAGAGGAGGGTCCGAAAGGTCCTGATAAGCGGTCGTGTTCTGCCGTAGAGGACCAGACTGGTCGGCTTGGAGAACACGTGCCTGATGACTCGTCCGCCTCGACTGCCTGACGGATCAGGTCTACGGTCACAGTCTGAGAGCTCGAGGATGGCCGCTCAGCACCACTTTCAGCCGGGGCCCCTCGAATATCCGAAGTCGCAGTTGCCACTGGCTGTGACGGCGTGGTATATGATCTCGGCATCTGAGCGTTGCCAGAGTGCCCACTAAAAGTGGCTGTGGTCGTTCTAGCTTCCATTTCGGTGTTGAAACGTGGCGGAGTTGGAGGTTGCGGCCGCGCACGACTACCATGGGCGGAACTTGGTGGTCTGCCGTCGTCGTGACGCGAGGTGTAAGGGTGTGACAGACTTCCGGCTTCCACATCCTGTAGACGAAACGGACTTCTACTGTTCGTGGTTTGTTCGGATGGGAAGAACGGCGAGCTCTGTTGCTTGTTCGCCGACTGATTGTCTAGCAATGCTGAGCTTGGGCGGTCTGAAGCTAGATCGGGATGGACGGGCCGTGATGATCGCTCTTCGAATTCCATGCCGCGACGCGAGAGAACGCCTTTGACCTCTTGACATTGCGCGGGACTGCTCAGGCGTAGCTGGATTCTGTCGGACTAGAGAATTCATTAGTCTCAAGCACAGCTTTTCTCGTGGACGATTATACTTACAAGTCCCATACGTTTCCATCGGATGGCCAATGCGGAGTCCTTGGTAATCCCGAAAATGGGCAGGTGATCATTCTGAATGTCGCCGCCGCCCGCTTCATAATGGCGGCGGCGCATGTCGAAGGCTTGATCGACCAGGTCCCCGACATTGATTTGCTCCTGACACAGAAATCAGCTGAGACTGCGTATGTGATGGACGCCGATAGGATAGGCGCCGACCTTGACTTTGGTTGCATGGACTATCTGAAGGGTCAATGCCCCACGATGAGGACGCTCCCCGTCGCCCCTCAGGAGCAGGAACAGGTCGCCGTCATAGAGGTGTGTCCACGAGAGAGGTCCTTCAGGTTTTCCCGGAGCGTACGAGTACTTGTGCAGTGGAAGCGTGATGTCGATGGGCATGGTGTCGCTGCGTGAACAGTAGGTTAGTGCTGGGTATTAGTTCTAATAGCAAAAGACTCTCTCAGAGCCGATGTAACATTGTCCCGCCCAAGGCGTAAATCGTCGTGTGAGTACACGACCAGTCGTTGAAGTGGATGAATGACTGGAGAGAATGAAAGTAAAGGGAAGGGATGTCAACGTTGGTGCAAGTCGAGGAAGGCACGTGAAAGACCGGGGAGGGGGATGGAGTTCCAGGGGCCGGGCCGAGCCGGAGCTAGTATCGACATCCCTGCGAGGCAGGCGCGAGGTGCTGCGATCTTCTGCATGCGAGCGTCGCGCAGTCCACCTCGTCCCAGCCCACCTTGATGCCAGTAGACAGACGCGTTCGAGGAGGATCGGAAGTCGCGGATGCCTTCGCACGCTGTATATTGCTCGCGATAGCCCTGCTGCTGAGTCTGCGCATTCTGTGTGACACCACAACCCCGGCCGTGCCTTCGCCGGCACGCCGACATCTGGCAACAAGGCCAATTCGAGATGGCGCCCAAACGAGGCCAGTCGATCGAAGGCTCGGAAGAACGCGATGAGTTTTTGAAAGAGCTTGCCGCATATCACGAAAAGCGCGGGTAAGAGGACAATCGCGCCTGCTTGTTGGAATGTAGCTACAGCACTGACACGCTTCCTCTCCAGCACCAGTCTCGACCCAGAGCCTAAAGTCGGCATCCGACACATCGACCTTTTCAAGCTTTACAGGCGCGTAGTGGATGAGGGCGGTTATGATCTCGTGTCCGACACAAAAGCAAAGCCGTTGATGTGGCGCAAATTTGCCGAAGAGTTCATTGGCAAGAATCAATACACAGCAGCGCAGGCGTTCCAAATCAAGAACGTCTACTACAAGAACCTTTGCGCATACGAGATAAGCAATCACTGGCAGAAAGAGCCGCCGCCAAAGGAGATACTCGAGGACGTTACGGCCAAGGGTGGGAACGTCATGACGCGTACGTTGGACAATTACGAGCGTCCCAAGCCCAGAGAGCAAGAGAATCTGCAGAACGGCGAAGAAGGAGAGGAGGAAGTCGAGCAGAAGACACCGAAAGAGGAGAAGACAGAAGGTGGAGAGGATCCTGGCAGCGCAACGGGACGATCGACAAGAGGTTTGAGACAGCAACCTCCGCAGCGAGTGCTGTTCCAGCCGGACCTTACATCGGCACGTCAGACCAGAGGTCAGAACCCTTCAGCTTCACATGCCTCGCCCACGCCCCATTCTGGCATAAATGGCGTTGTGAACGCTTCGTCCCTCAGCAACGGCGCCTCCTCCACACTGGCATCATACGAGCCCTCTCAGGCGTATCCGCTGTCCCTGAAGCCCGTCATTACGCCCGCAAACAATCCAGACTTCTACCACAATGAGCGCAAACGGAAGTTGGAAGCCAACTCCGGTCCTTTGGCTAGGAAGTACAGGAACATCATGTTGCCCGGGACCGGGTTTATCGGTCCAAACATATACGTGCGCGCACAGCTTGCCCTACAAAGCGGCATCCCGGACGAAGAGCGATATGCACTACATCACCTTGTCAAAATCAGCCACGAAAGAGGCGACAAGTACCGATTCGACCAGTTTCCTGGACTCGCGGACGCGCTCGCCAAGAAGATCTTGCAAGTGACAAGTCTTTTCTATGACATCGATTGGGACATCATGTACGATGAGGAATACTTCGCTGGCGACGACGAAACTCTAAACGGACTGGACGGAACCCCGGATATTGTTCAGAGACTCAGATCGCACATTCCCATCATCTCTGACGATACTGTATTGGACGCAGATTTTCTCACTCGGCTTGACAGAATCACGGGAGCAAGTCTGGTTGTGCGCAACATGTCTTTGCAGGACGAGAATGCAGCATATCTGGCCCGTCTGCCGCTAATGCGGGATCTCATCGCCGTTGTGCTTCACCTTCCACACCATGCTAGTATCACGGAGCTACGCCATTACGTGCTCGAAATTGCGGAGCAAATGCTCAAATTTCTGGACATAGGTTCGCAAGATGCGTTATATCAGGGTTTGATAGAGCAGGCTAGTGGCTTGGATAGAGGCGCTGTCACCACGGCGTTCCGCGCACTCGCCAGGATTGCCATGACCCATCCGGAGCCGAAACGGCTTGATGAGGTGCCCGTGCATCTACTTCGGCATGCTCAGGAATATCTGCTCATCGATGACGAGGAGTTACGGTCAGCGTGCTTAGATTTTCTCGGCACTTACACCTCGTTCAGCGACAATGTCGAGAACCTCATCAGGTCCACCAATGTTGAAGCACTGGCCAATCACCTCAGTCGGCTGGTCACTTCCACAGCCAAGGAACAGAAAGAATTTCGCTTTCCCAAGCGTCGAGAGCCGGAAGCAGGTTTTGTGCCCGTACCTCGCCTGTCCAAAAGCTTGGTTGAGGCCTTGTTGAAGATGGAAGAGCCGGAGCGATCTTCAGAGTGGCTGCGGATGTGCTTCTTGGCGGACCCCAACGCGGAGATGACACAGATTTCCCTTTGGCAGGCATATCAGGGGACATTCGCGCCATATCACGGCACTCATCCCCACTTGATTGCCGGCGACTTCATTAAAAACGTGAGCAGCACCTTTCAAGGCGCCACAGCCCAGGTCGCCGGCTCGAACAAGTATGTCATAAGAGGCATCAAGTCTCGGAAGGTTCCAATCGATACGGGCACGTTGGCGGGCTCAAAGGCCACAGACAAGGGCAAGGAACTGTGTCGGTGTCACTGGAAGATGACCGTTCCCGTGGAAGGCAGTAGAGACCCCGTCACGGGTCTCACGTCGGCGCCAAAAACTCGTGAGGTCGAATGTGCAGAGTGGTTCAGGAATGGTGAGGATATGCTCCAACACATCTTGCACAACCATTTGCAGCTCCCGAGGAAGTCAGGCGACGTTGCAGACGGAGACAAGATGGACATCGATTCTCGGCCGTCTCGCGCTTCTTCTACGCTCTCGAACGGCATGGCGAACGGACATGCAACGCGGGAAACTTTCGACTTTGAATCTGCAGACAAGGCCACATATCGATGTCGGTGGGCCCAATGCGATCGAACATCTACCAACTTCGCTACAGGCGGCGTACCTCGGACACTACTCTTCGCGCGGCATATAGAGACGCACCTGCCCGAGACAGAGGCGTCACGATCGAAGCACAACCTCAAGCCAGATGAGGCGGCGGCATCCAAGCCGATCGAGCACATGCGGCTCACGATGTTGGAGGACGAGCGAGGCGACGCTACCGGAGTGCCATTGCGAGCAGTACTGGTGCTGAGGAACATAGCGCGCTTCATGCCGCGGCGCTTGGAGATCGTCAAGGGGGCAAATGCCATCAAGAGCGGGCACAAGCAAGAATCCGACAAGACTGATCTCGTCGAAAGCGTATTTGACGGCGAGGTGCGAGATCGTCTGTTCTATGCCATGTCGTACAGCAAGACCATCCGAGACTATGTCGGCGCCGTGTTCAGGGCGATCAAGCTGAGCGAAAAGTAGGACTTTTGCTGGGAGCTTTGGGTTTGACATTGGGTTAGCGAGGAGTTCGAAAGACGAGGACGAAGCGCGTCGTCGGTTGTAAGATTATCACGGCATAAGGCAGTGTCTCTGTCTGTGAGGCTGCGTTAGATTCGATATCCGGTATTCAGGCTCAGGGCCGTGGCTGTCAGGACTTTCTTGGCTCAAGCTACGCAACGTCCAACCCTCGCCCTCGCCTTGTTCTCAATAATTTCCATCCGCCTCGTGGCCGGCCATCAATGTTCCACCTTGACCACCATCTAAACCAACACATACACGTCCTCTCGCGCGCGCGCGCTCTCATTCTCTCTCGCTCTCGCTCTCGCTCTCTTGCGAACCGCCGTGACCCGCTTCTGCCGTCTCGGTCTATGTTGCCATGCCTGAACAGGCGTGTAGGCGTCACAGCGATCGCAAGTCGCGCCTTGCGTAGAAGTGTTGTGGTCGCCACAACGAGCAAACCCGGAGCAGGAGGAAATTGGAGGTGTACTTTCCATTCGACGTCGAATCGTCGACATGTCCTCGGCTCCATTAAACACAACTTGCATTGCTTGACGACATTTCTCTTCCCTTCACTGGCACCAACCACCACCACTATGGCATCGAAACACGGTGCAGACGAGCTGCTCGTCGTGCAAGAGCTGCTGGGCCTGAAAGAAGGGAGCAAGAAAACGGCAGGCTTGGCCGACGCCATCTTTGTGTGCGTCGACTGTGAGGTACGAAACTTGCGCTCAACTCACGCGTGCATGTGACAGGCTTGAGGCAACGTCCAGGTCGCTGACCTCATCTGCCTCTAGGCCTTCGAGTTCGCCCCAGACAAGATCACCGAGGTTGGTGTTTCGGTCGTAGACACCAGAGCCCTCCAAGCCGTATGTTTTCATCGTCTTATCGCGTCATCTCGAGTGAACGTTTGACTGATGATCGCGGGCAGCTCTCTCCCGGTGAGAATGGCGCCGCCTGGCTGTCCAAGATCGAATCGGCCCATTACTTGATCGAGGAATACGCCCACCTGAAGAACAAGCGCTTCGTCAAGGGCTGCCCGGAGTCCTTCTCTTTCGGCCGCACCCAGACCGTTCGCAAAGGCCAAGCCTCAGAAGTCCTCCTACGAGTCTTCGCAGACCCAACCATGCTCTCTCAAGCGCATAAGTCCGGAGAGAAGAAGGCGACCCTTGGACGTCCCATCATCCTGGTCGGCCATGATCTCAGCAACGATGACCAGTTCCTGAAACACCTCGACTTCTCGCTCGCCGGCGTCACGGCCATCTCGCGCCGGGTCGATACTCAGCGGGTCGCGGGAACCAAGAAGCGTTTGATCGCCTTGAAAAAATTATTGGCGGCGCTCGACATCGAGCCCCGGTTTCTACATAATGCAGGAAACGATGCCGCCTACACGCTGCAGGCCTTGTTGAAAATGGCCGTCTGTGAGCAACGACAGCCTGGCAGTCTGGTAGCAAAGGTCGAGGAACAGTATGCCAAGCCGTCGGCCAGCAACAAGGGCCAGGATGAAGTGCGCCAAGGGCTCAGCAGGTCTCAGCGCAAAGCGTTGAAGAGAGGCCAACGAGTTCAACAGGCTGCCGGAGAAGGCAGCGTGGCGGATGGTGGCAAATCTACACTCCAGGCCTCTGATGATCATACGCAGGCAGGGGCCACCGACTATGACTCTGGGCGCAACAAGCGTTTCGTGAAGTGGGCCACCGAGTTGGGAACTCAGTAGCCACCGAGATATCTGTCAAATCGAGCCCCCTATACTTGCCGCACACGTGGGAACGCAAAGAAGAAATGCGACTATCGCTGTTGTAGGCAGTATTGCAGATTAAGTATTACTAGCTATAAGAATACACGAAACGCTGTACAACATCCCAAGGAGCCGACACATGCTCGGTACCATCTTCGAACCGCCCCCAAGCAACGGAAAACTTTTAGGTCATGGGTATCAGTGCCCAACAAGAAGCGCCGAAGCAACCAGCAATCAGCAAGCAAACAAGCCATCATCGATCCATGGTCATCGCAACTCCTCAAGATGCCATGCAACTCTCAGGAATCCCAGCAAAAGCAGCACCTCCATCAAAGCCTTGAGCGGCCAGAGCCCACACTACCGCCTCCTCGACGGCCGGTCCCTCCGTTCCCTCTCCCTCTCCCTCTCCCCTGCGCCCCTCCTCTCCTTCCTCCCGCCACCACCTACAGTCGTCCCCATCTCCGCCCGGGTGGAATTCAACGTCCACGTCGACTCCGATCGCCTCAGACTGGCGCCTGGCCTTGCCGATTCCCGTACCGGCCCGCCGTCACTGTTCTTGCGATGGTACAATCGTCGCGCGGTATCCTTGGCAGATTCTGAAATGGCTACGGGGGGCGCATCACAGGCGAAAGCTTTGGGCCGTTGGGGCACGGGGCCGCTGGGGGTGGCGGAGGTGGTGGTTGATGGGGCATCGAAGTGGACATTCTTGCGCCTCTCCCTGGTGGAAGGTGGAGTGGGAGAGGGAGGCGTCGCACGACGAGCAGGCCGTGGCCAAGAAGGTGGTGGCTCTTCCGCGATCCTAAGACGGCTGAGGTCCGGAGGTGCAGACGGCGAGGCAAAGGAAGAACGCCTTCCGGAACGGGAAGAAGAAGTAATTCCAGGAGGCGGCAGAGGCGCCGAACGCCTGTCTCGACCCATGATTCTATCCGAGGTATAGTGGTCTCCACTAGCGTGTCTCGAATGGTTAGGGTTGGTATATTGGCGCGGATAGGAAGTGGGAGTGTAAGCGTCGGCGGCTTCGCAGGAATAAATGTAATTCTGAATGTGGGCGGGGATGATTCGGCCAGGCATCTCTCGTTCCGTTCGCAAACAACAACCCAACAATAAGCGCGGCGACTTCTCAGGGTCTTCGCCTGCGTTACCTAGATCGTCGACGCCTGAATCGATGCGTGTCGCCAAGGTTAGGTAATGAGGGTAGGATGATCGTAGGATGCGGGTTATTGGTGAGGCTTTGTTGCCCAATGCAGCTGGGATGATCCTGGAGATGGAGTTTGACTCAAGTGCGAAAAGGTCAAAGCGATCTGTGACAGGCAGGGATGGGAAGGAAGGTTCGCAGGCGCTTGCAGCGGAAAAGTTGTTTTGTTGAAAGGGGAGAGCGATGGGTTGAATGGGTTGCAATCGGGACAGCCAAGGAAATAAATAAGCCATAGGCATTTCTTACTTCGAATGGTGAATACGGGCCCTTGGGTAGATGTTTGCATCAATCTCTGCATCGTTCTCGTGGTGGATGTCATGTTTGCTCTGGGATATGTTCACTATCTGCGGTTCGTGGACCTTTGTTTCAGTGGGTAGTCGTCCGCCACAATTTTGAGTAAGACTGTCCGCTGGCCTTGTCATGGCTTCCCACGAACATCATGATTAGTGAGGCTGTGCACACGACTGTGCACACGGGCAGCTCGTTCCCCTCATTTTCGCGGAGCATATCCACAACCATGCTCGGTTGGTGTTGGTGTTGGTGTTGATTTGCACGGCAGGCGCGGCAACGAGCGATGGTTGCCGCCTGCATCTTCCATAAATGAGCTTTTGATGAGTGCCGTTGCGGGGAACAACTGCACCCGCGTGACTAGACGATTGCACTCTCAACGCGCGGATGGGCCAGACTTCGGTGGGCTTATTCTTCAATGGTCTTGACAACCTCCCAACCACCTTTGAGCTTCTCTTTCCACAGACTGACCCTGTTGTCGCCGCATGAAACCGCGAGCACATTTCCCGCCATACTCCAGCTGACACGCCAGACGACAACATCGAGGTTGAGCTCCTCACTCTTCCAGGCATTTGGGTCGCTCACTTCGGCGCCTGCGGGAAGTGTCCATATCCGCACGGTGTGATCTTGGGATGCACTGGCTATGTATGATTTCGACAGTGGTGTTGGAGACCATGCGACATCCCGCACCCAGTCAGAGTGACCCTGCAGCGTGCATATGTTGTCGTAGGATTGGGTGTTGGGATTGTAGCTCCAAATCTTGACCAAGTTGTCTGAACCACCGGTCACGAAGCGTCTCACAGGCGCAGGCGGCTGACCCGGGGCTTGTGCACTTGTCAACTGACCCGGCAAAATGGAAGGGCTCCACGAGACTGAATTGACGCCTAACCCGTGCGCTTGGAAGAGGGCGTGGGAGAAGGTGTTGTTCTCGAAGGTGAGTACGCTCACGGTTCCGTCGCTACTGGCAGCCGCAAGATGGCAGCCTATCTCAGGAGGCGACCATGAGATGATGTTCACAGAGGCAGAGTGGAGGGTAAATTCGTATATGCGCTGCCATTGATTGCTCTGTTCTCGCCAGACAAGTATGCGGCCGTCGTAGGAGGAAGAGGCGAGGATGGTGCCGACTTTGGGGTGGGCCCAGGCGACGGACCAGACTGCACCCTCATGGCCTTTGAGAGTCTCGGTCAGGCGGTGTTGGTCGCCGTCGATTTCGAATATCTTGATCGTCTTGTCGGAGGAGCAGGTCGCAAGTCGTCTGCCGTAGTAGTCGAGGACCGCATCGTGCTGTGCCATACAAGGTCAGTCTCGCATCCATATTAACCATCCACCATGTAGCAAGCTCTTTCTACGTACAATCATGTCGTCGTGGCCGGAGTTGGAGATTACTTGCGCCTAGTAACCGCGATCAGTAACAGCACTTGTAAAGTACAGACGATCAGTCCTGTGATTGTGTCATACCATTGTAGCTGACTGGTATGGTATGCTGTTCGATTCTTGTGACAGGCGCAGCTGAGCACAATGGATGCAAGCGTTGTTCTGGTGCAGCTATGAATGTCTGTACACTTGTGATGAAACGTAGCTTGCCCTGGAATGCCAAGACCGTTCAGCCCTACGACGGGGCGGGATGTGCGGGATGCGGGAAGTCGAAGCGCCCTCGGCATGTGAAAGCGACCGAGGCTGCAACACCTTCTATCTCTCGCTCACATCTCGCCGACCATGTGATGACCGACCTGCATTCTACACCTCGCCGACTCTCCCTAATCACTTGTACATACTCAGACATCACAACACTAGGACACCGGCGAAATGGCGGACGCTATGTGCGGGCCCTCGAACGCGCTGCAGCAGTTCAAGCAGCAGACGGATATCGACCGTACACTCCAGCAAGACCGTCTCACCTCTCGCCAACGTCCTGCCCAGGGCTTCCGTTCACACACCCCAGGCGCTGGCTTACTTGATCCCGAATTCGAGGCCTTTCAAGCTGGAATAGACCCGTCTTTAGCGCTTGATCATGCCCCGCCCTTCCAACGGCCGACAGGAGGACTTCACGGCCCCTCGCAAGCAGCACCCTCCTGGGCTGCCGATTTCCAGCGACTGCAGATATCCCCTCAGCCACAGCACCATGTCCACCTTCAGCCCGGCCCCAGCACGGCGGATTGGGCGCAAGGCTTCCGAGAGCAGCTCGCGCATACCGCTCCCAAGCTGCAAACTTCTTCCCCTTCGCCACTCGCCTTCCAACAACGAGCGAGAGGCTTTGGCAACTATGACTTCCAGAGCTCCTTCCAGCAGCCCAACTATGCATTCACTGCTGAGGCCAAGGGCAAAGAGCCGGTGATGACGGAGAGGTTCGACGATGCGGCATTCGCACGTGCGTTTGATCAGGCGAGCGAAGACATGATGGCAGACGTAGAGCACACAAAAGAGTCGGAAAACATCGAAGAGATCATCGAGAATATCGAAGCCGCGGCGGAGCAGAGCGCAACGGAAATGTTGAGGCAATCAGAACAGGATCTAGAGGAGCTTACTGCAGAGGCTACCACTGCCAGGATGCACACCTCAGATTTCGAATACGAACCACAGCAGCTTCTACAAGAGGAGCAGATGCAAGAGCAGAAGCAGTATGAGGACGATGCGCTCGCAGCGACTGCGCAAGAGCTACTAGAGAAGGTGGAGCACAACCAGTCGGACAAGTTCCGGAACAGCCAATTCTTAGGCCTCATGCGGAAGTTGAGAGACAGAGAAGTGCGAGTGGAAGGCGACAAGATGGTCGAGACTGTCAGTCCCACCTCTCATCCTCAGCATTACACATCTACCCATTCCTCCGTCACCTGCAAAGTCCCTGATTGTGACATTTCCGATCATGAGTTTGATCATTGGGAATCGCCGTACAAGTGAGCGAGCGGTTCGCTAACCTCGTGAGTAGGCCACCGCCACTTCCGTCCAAGACGACACACTAAACGCCTCTAGCATCGCCAATTCCGACCGTGTCTACTTCGGCAAGCCACAGCCGCTCCCTTTACAGGCTACTGTCGATACCCGGCAAGCTGAGCACGGTCAAACAATTCCGCCACAGGAACAGGACCACGACGCCGGAAGGATCGATCCCAAAGATGGTCAAGAAGTCGTAGATCTACTGAACGAAACAGGCCCGATCACGGATGACATCGGTGAGTTTGTCCAGTCGTTTTAAAGTTCGGCATCTGATCTCGCGCGAGCGCCAAACACTTCCATCTCCGATATGCTGTATGGCGTAGGTGGCACTTTGTCCATGGCTCCTTGATAAATTTATACATACGAGGAGCCAGGCTGAGCTCCTTTGCGATTGCAGCATACGATCCTCAGTTCGCAGAAACATCACTAGACATTGCTGGCGCCATGACTCGTATTCCTGGTTCTCATTGAATTCAAAACTGACCATCCGAGAGCCACAGACTCGGAGTTCCTCATGACCTCGCCGTTTTATCAGCCTTGATTGAAAGCAACGGACCTGACACATGCGTTCTTGCAGGATCGCCGCCTCCTCGCCGTTACAGGCCTTGGCCGACCGCGCACGTGTACAGCTCGGCTGCTGGCTGTTTCTTCAAAGACGACCTAGATGTTGAGAATGCGGTCTAACATGAAAAGAGAATCTCTTGGATCGAATGCTCTCGACCGATAGCTAATATATGTACACCACTGTACGGTACTAATGCACCCAGAAGAAGTCAGGGGGTCTCCACAATCAAACTATCACCGCGGTCGTCGAAAATGCCTGATCCAGGAGTTCATTCGCGTCTGCTCTTCCTCGTCTGACATCTGCTCGCGTGCCTCTCGAGTCTGCTCATCCTCATGAGGACCTGTCCTGTCCAGCGTCCAGTTCACGTGCAGCCCCGCTGGCAAATTTGCACGACGACTTGGTGGGCGTCCTCCACTTACTGCTGCCATGCCGGGCAGAATTCGTGGATGGACCTCTCGGATCCTTGCTGGGGGCGCGTGAATTGGGACTGGAGCTGGTTTGAAGATGTTGACACAGGGGAGCACAACGGCTTTACAGGATCCGGCGTTGGACGGGTGTGAGTTCGCTGGGTGGGTTCGCTGTGGAGTATCTGGTGACTGATTAAAGGTTGTCCTTTTACTGGGAATCGGCGGTCGAGTAGGAACTGGAGCTGAAAGATCTGGAATTTGGCTCGTCGCTGTTTGGTACGACACGAGGGTATCGGTACTCTCCTGCGGTGTCGCGTTGAAGACGCTGTCGATGGTTCGTCGGGGAGACGAGTGGGACTGAGCCGTTCCGGAAGAAGCGAACGTGCTCGGTCTGTTACAGATGGTCGATGACAGCACCGCGTCGTCGGGACATGGGACTTGCGCGGGTTCGCTGGACATTTCGGTTTTGGTTGGGTGTGCGATGTCTGATGTCTCGGTTGCAATCGACAGACCCCGTACTGCTTGGTTGTTATTATATCCCCGGCGCCTGGAATATGCAATGCAGGAAATCATGTCTTCACTTGGAACATCTCATGCAAAGACTTGTGTTGGTCACTGTGGGGTGCAAAAGGACTCGTGAATGCAACGAAAGGAAATGACATCGGGCGGTCCCTCCGAAAAGAGAGAGAGAGAGAGAGAGACGCGTGTTACGCTCATGAGCATCAAAAGTTTTCATGAAAGCAGAGACAAGTCTGTGCCAGCGTGATGGATCCCGATTGTATTCCAAAAGCAAAATCATCCAAGTCACCCCTTCCCTCCCCCTCCTGCTCTCTCCTTCTCTCTCCTACTCCTCTCCCTTCCCTCCTCTTTCACCTCATACCCCCCGCAAGATACGCCAACACCAGCGTCGCCCACGAATTCCGCGCCTCGCGCCCCGGCTCCCGACACACGACGCACGTCTTCCGTCGATACTCCGTCTCAAAGTCCTCGTCGCGCTGCATCCTGTGTGTGTCTTGATGAATCTCCTCTTGTTGGCCTACGATCGCACTCCTGCGTGATTTTGCGCCGCGAATGGCCGCATCTCGTGTAGACGACGAGGCGATAACCAGCACATATTTGTTAAGTTTTTTTGCGGGAAGTTTTTTGGTTGTCTATTTTAGAGAAGGAAGGAGAAGAAGAAGAAGAAGGAGAAGGAGAAGAAGGGGGGAAAAGGAGGGAAGGGGAAGGTGAGTTTGTTTGGATTTTTTTTTATGAGGATTGATTGATTGATTGATTGATTGATTGATTGTTTAATTGACTGATCTTGTGTGAAGATCTAGATTGATAGATAGATAGTGAGACGAGCAAATGCATTTGCCGTGATGATGAGATTTGATGCATCTTGAATCCCAGTCTGGCGGGTACCATGGATGCATGCATGCTCTGACCCGCCTCGGCGGTCTGTGGTCTGCTTTCTTTGCGCAGACAGATACTCTCGCCGCAAAGACTAGGAATGCACGAGCACGCATGGAATATCATGGTTGAGCTTTGCGTGTAGTCGTGTTGTAGGATGATTACATTTCTCGCGATGCTCATCATACATATATCGATCTCTGAGTAGATACGTAGTGCGCGAACTAGTTTACAAAGTGCCTCCTCAAGACATCGACGGAGCAGGTCTCTCAGCTTACGTCTCTTTGCCCCTTCGCCGCTCCAGTTCTCCGCGCTCCGCGTTGCTGGCGAAGTTGCTCCGCCGTCTTTGGCTGTCCAGTGTCTCGGTCTGATTCCTTACTCCACCGGGGTTGCAGTGCCGTTTGCTTAGCACCGGGGTTGGACACAGTCCTTGTTCGGTCGATCGACATTACGCTCTGCCAACGCTCCGTCTCAGGCTCCGAAGTCTCGGTACGAGAGCTGGTCTCTTGCTCTGGGGGTGGCCAGTACAGCCGCAAGAGGATCTCGGCTTCAGTGATCCGTGAGGTGCGAACAAGCTCCATGATGTCGTCCACTTGGCCCAAAGGGGTAGCGCGCGGCGTGAACGTGGTTTGTGAGGTTGCGTTCTTCATTCCCTGGATTCCGATAGCATTCTTGTCGTTGGATCGGTTTCGAGGGTTCTGATCCTCGCGACATGTAACCTTTCCAAGCTCTCTACATTCTCTGGCGCGAGCTACTACCCCAGTCAGCGCTTGTTCGGGATCTCAGATATTGCGGACCTACCCGAATCGTGCTCTGACATATTTCTTCCCCAAAGTAATACGCTTGCGATCCCTCTGATAGCGGGTCAGGCTGTGAAGGAAGCGCACAGGGAGGGAAATTTCGACGACTAGACCAGGAATGAAAACAGAGCCACATTGGTGGAAATCGTTGGTGACCTGACGATATAAACAGTGCCGGACGGCTGAGCGATGGGAGCATTGCCAAAGCCGACTCGTCGCAAATGCATTGTGCGCTCGTGCAGAATCTCGCCTGCAACATGCAGCTAGGCAGGATTTCCCCGTGGCTGCACATTCGTCGTGCGTGGACTTAGATTTCTGCTGTGACACTCTTGGTCGGATGTCCGCCGTGCGGAAGCATGTAGTTTTCCGTCTCATCCCAACCCCAGGCTACTTTCAGGTTGGTTATCGCGGTTCCCGTAGGCCACGCATGCATATTTTCACACTGCTGGAGGACAGCAAGCAAAGCCTACCGATCTGTCAGCATATCACATTTGAGCACGGAATCGGCAGCAGGATATCGATGGAAAATGTGCATAGCGCCACTTACGATCTGTTCACGGTACTCCACGAACTTGTCTCCAGCCAACGAAGCTCCCATCGCAGCGTATGTGAAAGCTGGCGCATTGGAAGGGTTGCTCAGAGACATGCCACACAGAGCTCGAACGTGACGTTTGATCTCGTCATCCATGGCCCTCAATGCCGCTGTTCTCCCTGGGCCCAGCTTGGGTATGCCCGGGTTATGCGAGCTGAGGAGTATTCGTGCCAAATGATAGTGCTGGATGCCCGTTGCAAGGTCATCGCCTACATACCATATCTAATAGCCATGTCAGCTGAAATCCGCCTCACCCGCGATGGAGCGATTGTCACTGCTGCAAGCCGGACGCCGGCATGCGCGGGTACTACGTACCTCGGGAAAGACCTCATCACCTTCGGGGGCCCGATAGAAGACAGGGTTGAAAGAGGCTGGTTTGCTGTCGTACCTGAGAGACAGCGGAAAATGTCAGCATCACGCGAGACGTAGCAAATGCGAAGTCTCTTGGCGGATAGACTCCTCCAGTTGTGTTGTGAGCAAAGACGTACCATTGAGATACCTGATGCTCCAGGTATGCATACGATGCCGCGGATGCAGTTCCGTCTCCGAAACAGTATCGCAGAATATCCGCGCATTGAACAATGATGCGACAAGCCCTTCGACATCGTTAGCAACGGCAGCTGTGCTTTGCTGTTGATGTCACTGACCATATATGATCCTCCGCAGCTTCGAAAGATCGATCAACGTTACAATGCTCCAAAGCGGGTAGCGCAGGCCGCTGATTGACGAATGCTACGTATACCTCCTGTCTCAATCCGACCCAGAAGGCTGCTTGGCGGAGGCCGCCTGTGATCGCCGCCCTTTCTTGCGCAGCGATGAAGGCTTGAGCGCCAAGCAGATGGCTATGTTGGTCACTTGGGTGCTGACCGCTGATGGGGACTTCAAGCTCTTCCAAGTGACGCAGGATGATCGTGGACGCCAGTAAATTCTCGTCGAGTATCGCAGATGTGTCATCGAGCATGGGTATCAGGTGCTTCAAGCACTCCTGATGGTATCGATTTGAGACAAGCGGATCGTACTGACCTATTCGACTCAAGTGCCGGGCCGAGAGGGCAAAGATGGCGTTCATCAGAGTCGGACAGACCGCTGCTCTCTGCGGCACGACATTGCGGAAATGAGCACGTGGATCAGTCAGGTCGAAATTACGCGCCAAGGTTTCAACGAAATGTCGCAGGAGTATGGCTTCCTCCCTCTGTGGGAGAGGCCAGGCGGGGGACTCTAGGTAGATACGTGAGAGCGAACTCGATACAGAGGTCTCCAGGCCTGAGAGTGTCACGAGGTCCACTTCCGAAGCGGACATGTCGTTGCTGACGGGCTTTGAGGGAGTCCATCCAACAGACCACGGTTCCGGGGTCGCGGGAGATTGATGAGCAACGGGATTGACGGGGCTCTCGGATGCTACCGAGCTCTGGTAGACGCTCTCGAACGTGAGCCTTCTCCGCTTTGGGACGTGACGGGTGTCGGTCAAGCTGCCAGGCTCTGTACGCGTGCGATCCGAGGGAGTTACACTGGCGGCGGGCGACTGCGCAGGATAGCTGCTCTGCTCCGGCAGGTGTAACGAGGCAAAATCGCCTCCATCCGGCCAGGAGTGTGCTGGACTGTCAGCGGGTGAGGCAGCATTGTGTGAAGCACTCGCGACGGCTGGCTGCGAGACGGTTCTCTCCAACGGAGGCGGTCTGTCATTCTCGACCGGCCAGTGAGAGGAAGGGGAGCTCTTCTGCCACTGGAAGGGGGTCGGGTTGGAGCCATCGTCGTCGGGGCTGTGGTCGTATATGTTCATGAGCTCCTGGGTCTCGTCCAGGAAGGTGAGGCTTCTCGCCGTCTTGACCCAAGTCTGCTTCTTGCTGAAGTCATACTCGGTCTTGGCAAGGCCGGAGCCCTCGAGGTTGGCGACACTGAAGGATGGAATCATGTCAGCCAGTGAGGTGGTGAAGAACATGACATGATGCGGGGCAGGGCAGGGCAGGGCAAGACGGAGGGGCTCACCTGGGATTTGCGCCGTGTCGGAAGCGAATGTTGTATCCCCTCACACATTCAATGCCCGCCTTCTCGCAGCGGGCACACGACGGTCGTTGCTCTGGACGTGCATCAGTATATCGGACTGGCTTGGCGGTGTGAGAGAGAGTGGAAGGGAGAGAGGCAGAGAGAGAGAGAGAGAGAGAGAGAGAGAGAGAGAGTGTGTGTGTATGTGTGTATGTGTGTATGTGTGTATGTGTGTTTGAGAGAGAGAGAGAAAGGATGGTGCGTCATACCATCGCAACGGAGATGCCTCAGGCGACAGTTCTGGCTAGAAGCAGTGTCAAGGTAAGCAAAGAAGGGAGAAGAAGCAGAAGTCGGCCAAGCCAACTTGCAAGCGCGGGTGAGGGAGGTGTGTGTTACCAGCCGGTCTTCGTCCTCTGCGTCTGCGTCTGGGTCTGCGTCGAGTCCCGCTGCCGCTGTTGCCGCTGCTGCTGCTGCTGCTGATGGGATGATGGCGCGGTGTTTGTCGCCGTCGTGGAGATGCCGCCCGCCGCACTCGACATTCCCGACATAAGAGATGGTCACCTTCGGTCAGGATGGCACGATCTGTGGCAAGACACGCACCCTCTTGCCCCTACCGACGGAGCAGACGGAACATATCTCCTCGATCGGCTTTTGGAGGCAAGTCCCTGCCGTCCCCGGCGCCAGTACGTACTTTCCCTCCGGCGCGGGGTCTTGTCTGGTCTGCCGCCCCCCCCCCCCCCAGAGAATGGTCCCGTCGGGGCAAGAAGAGGAGAAGAGGAGAAGAGGAGAAGAGGAGAAGAGGAGAAGCTGGTTGCATGAATATTCAAGCTTGCTTCTAGCCCACCTCAGCGACGAGACGTCACTGGCGGCGACGAGACGAGGAGTGGAGTCGCTGCCGTCTCGCATCTCGGCCCTATACCGTCAGAGGCAGAAGCACCGAGCGCCGTCTGTCAAAGCGACCACCCACCGAGTGCACCTCTGCAGTCTGGACTGCCAGCTTGTACAGCACTCATCACACGAGGGGTGCTTATTAAGTTGGAGGCTACGCGATAGTGCTGACACCAAGCAAAGCCGGAAACCCCCGGCACGAAGCCAAACATGTGCCTTTTGCGGTCCGCCAAGGCCTTTTCGTGAGGCCCACCCAACATGACGGTTCTGAGACCAATCTCTCCTGTGTCTGATTCGTATAATCAGGACCGTGTCTCCATAGTGAGGAACTGAATCAGAATCTGTCCGGGCGTTCCCCAGGCGAGATCCCATTCCCACAACATAGCGTCCACCACCCATGGCTCTATTTCTTACCTGGTACCTGTCCCCAGAGAGACGCTGCCCTGTGCTGCCTCAGGTGCTTCTCTTCATGATAACGACAGGACGCCATTCAACTTCACGTTGATGCAAGTTCGAAGACAGACCATCAGCAGTCTCGCAACGGCAGTTTCCCTGGTGGTGTTGACCGACCAGGACGATGTTGATGTGTCGCTCTTGAGCCCAGAACTTCTATACGGATCGCAGTCGCGACCGACACCAGTGATTATCTTCATGTTTCTCTACGGGAGTCCATTGTTGAGGCTTGTTGTCCCTCCGACTTGATTTCGCCCTTTTCATCCTTGCGATCATGTGCTCCGCCTTCCATGTATCATTCCTCCGACGAACGAGGTCAACACGGCGCCAATTGATCCTGCTTCGAGCCGTTGCAGCCCTTCATCTCCTTTGCGCTGTTGCGCTGTTGACCATGCATTGGAGATGTCTCGCGTGCGCGCCATGGATCCACGATTGCCGATCATTTCGCGCTCGAATTCCGAGGTACGTGTGTGGTGGTGTAAAGCGGTAGGGCGGCGTCGACCTCAGAGAGCGGGATGTGATGAAGAGGACTCGTCGTCGATCGTCTGGTCTGGGATGGAGCCGGAGACGCTTGCCTTCGCGGCTACGAAGGAAGCCCAGTGCTTAGAAGTCGGGAATACTCCGCTCCGTCCACTTTGATTCGATTCGGCGATCGACGGTCTTTGCGGGGGTCGACGGCGCACGGGAGGCACACGGTGACACGTGAGATGGTGAGGAAGCGCTCCAGGCGCCAACATGTACCTAATAAGCTACATGTACATAACATACCCGTGACGCGTCCAACCCTTACACTCTGTCTGTATCCTTTTCATCTTTCATCGCGCCATCCATCCTCCATCGACCGTCAGAATCTCTCCGGTCACATAGCCACTGGCCCTGCTCGCCAGATACACCACGCTGCCCTTGAAGTCGTCCGGGCTCCCCCATCGCCCGGCCGGTATCCTCTCCAAGATCGACGTCGCCCTCTTCTCATCATTCATCAGCGCCGTGTTCATCTCCGTCGCGATGTAGCCAGGCGCAATGCAGTTGACCGTGATGCCCTTGTCCGCCCACTGGTTGGACAGAGCCTTAGTGAGCTGTCCCACGGCGCCCTTGGATGCCGCATACGCCGGCACGTTGATTCCGCCTTGAAACGTCAACAAACTTCCCACGTTGATGATGCTCCCTCTCCTGCCATGCCGGTCGGCATCCCGCGCCAGCATGTGGGCTCCGACGTCCCGGCAGAGCGTGAACACGGCGTTCAGGTTGACCTGCAGCACTTCGTTCCAGTCGTCGTCTGGGAATTGGTGTGCCGGATGTCTTCGTTGAATACCGCCACAATTCAGGAGTATGTGGATCTGGTGGCCATCGTTCAGCACTCTCGGAACCAGCGCTTTCATCGACTCGTTCGATGCGAGATCGGCAACGTATATCTGCGACTTCCTTCCGAGCTCCTCAATTGCTTGCTTGGTTTCCTGATGTGATTCGTCTCGCTTCTCTTCGTCAGCCTGATCCAAGGCATTGCGTTCTGAATATCCCACGACATACCTGCACAAGCAACACGTCGGCTCCTGCTTCAGCCAGAGCAATGGCCATAGCCTGTCCAATGCCTCTCGTGCCGCCCGTCACGAGAGCCGTCTGGCCTTCCAGACCGAAGAGCTGTTGAATGGACGTCATCTTGCTGTTCGCTGGACTGCTCAAGTGTGCTGCAATATCCTGAGCGCGCGAGATTGAGGGCATTGACTTCGCAAAAAGCAGGATGGATTGCTGTGTGAGCTATTATGTCCTCCAAGAGCTCATCTAATGCTGGCCATAGACGCCCTGCTGATTCCTTCAATTGCCGATGAAACATCGGCAATTGACGCCGCCCCCACTAAAAGACCCCTCGACGCGGTTCTCAAGCAGTGGAAGTCTCCCGAGACTTCCACGTTGGATCGGAAAAGTATATTGACGGGTATAGACAAAAGGCGGATATGACCCGACTGTTTTTGTAAAGAAGCCATTGATAGCGGGTCTGACTTCTTTTCCTACCGGCTGAAGCGACATCCATCCCATCCTCTCAAGGACATCAAGGTCACTCTCCAGCAACCATGTCGACCGAAATCCAAGCCTCTGTCCTGCATGCAGCAAAAGACCTCCGCGTAGTATGTAGAGACGGTTGGAGAACGACCAACAGCCACTGACGCGAGCAGGAAACCAGAACACTTCCCTCTCCGGCCCCAGACGAAGTTCAGATTCGCGTCGCTTCGACAGGCCTCTGCGGCAGCGACTTGCACTACTACTCTCACTTCCGCAACGGCGACATCCTCGTCCGCGAACCTCTGAGTCTCGGCCACGAATCTGCGGGCGTAATCACCGCCGTCGGCTCCTCCGTCTCACACCTCAAGACTGGCGATAAAGTCGCCCTCGAAGTCGGGCTCCCGTGCGAACAATGCCAAAGATGCAAAGAAGGAAGATACAACATTTGCAAAGACGTTCGATTCCGAAGTAGTGGGAAGGCTTTCCCCCATTTCCAGGGCACATTACAGGAGAGCATCAACCATCCCGCAAAATGGGTCTATAAGCTGCCAGAGGAGATTGACCTGGATGTCGGAGCGTTGTTGGAACCCTTGGGCGTTGCGCTGCATGCTTTCAGGCGGAGTCTCATGCCAGAGAATGCAACGGTGGTTGTGTTTGGAGCCGGTGCTGTTGGCCTGCTATGTGCTGCTGTTGCGAAGCTGAAGGGCGCTGGAAGGGTCATCATAGCGGATATCGATGCCGGTAGGCTGGATTTCGCGGTGCAGAATGGCTTCGCACACAACAGCTACACTGTACCCATGAAGAGGGGCAAGGATATCGACGAGAGCCTGCAGATCGCCAAGGAGACGGCAGCCGAGGTCGGCAAGATTGACAATGTGGGAGAGGTGGATGTCGTTTTTGAATGCACGGGCGTTCCATCCTGCGTACAAGCAGGAATTTATGTAAGTGTCCCCGCGGTACCGCAGCAGCAGAGCTCCTTTTCCCCAACCAACCAACCAACCAACCAACCAACCAACCATGCACTGACCGACTCTCTCTCTCTCTCTATGTAGGCTACAAGACCTGGAGGCCGCCTGATGCTCGTCGGAATGGGCCATCCCATCCAAACGATTCCCCTGGGAGCCGCCGCTCTGCGAGAAGTCGACATTGTCGGCGTCTTCCGCTACGCGAATACCTACCAAGAGAGCATCGACATTGTCCTTCAAGCGCGAAATTCCCCCGACGGTCCGGACTTTTCCAAACTCATCACACATCGCTTCTCCGGGCTCGAGGAGGCCGTCAAGGCGTTTGAGATGGCGGGCAAGACCAAGGACGCCGAGGGCAAGTTGGTGTTGAAGGTCATTATTGATAGTTCGGAGGGGGCCAAGGCGAGACTGTGAGCGTTCCGTGGATGTTCTCGATCGATGTTGTGTTTTGTTGTGCGTGGTAGTTAGGCAAGAGGGTGTGGTGGAGTGGATAGTGTGAGCGAGAAAGGAATCATGTCATCACATCATCGTGGCTCCGTTCACCATACCCGACGTTCATTATTCGTTGTGACATTCATAGCTCGTTTCCCCCTCTCCGTCCCCAGGTAACGCCACGCTCAAAAAAAAAAAAAAAAAAGCAGAACCGATTTATCAAGCCGCCACAATCGCACCATTAGAACAAGTCGTCCCGGCAGCGACACTCCCCATCTGAACCCAACCCCCCTGATCACAAACCTCAAACGCCCGTCCGCCGTCGGTACACCTTAAAGCGCCATCACTCCCGCAATCCCCATCGGGTCTCGCGCGCACGACGCGATCGTCCCGATAGCTGCCACGGGCCACGTGTGCCTGCTGGGCGTACTGCGCATTGCCGCCGGTATATTTCGAAAGCCAGGGCAGACACATCATGCCGGCGGCGACGGGGCGGGAGTGCAGGTAGACCCATGTCTCGGAGGAGCGGACACTACTGCTGCCGTCGTTGGAGTCGCAGGTCAGCCAGATGTTTGCGTTCGTGCAGAGGAAGGTGCCGGGGACACAGGGGAGGTAGCGGTTTACGTCGCCGCTCGCGTAGGGTGGATGGGGGGAATTTGGCGAGCCCGAGCCTGAGCCCGAGTTGGGCCCTGTTGGGAGAGGCGGCGTGGGTTTTGTGGTGGAAGGGATGATCTGAGGAGGTCTCGAAGAAGCAGTCGGCGGCAATGGCGTTGTGGCTGCGACGGTGATGGTGACGGTATCTGTACAATCAATGTAGACAGTTGTCGTTGATTGAGACGCTGCTGACACTGCGAGCTCCTGCGGATTTTGATTTGGAGAAGCAGCCCTATCGCTACCATGAGAGGAGAATCCAGTCGATCCTGGGTAATACGCAGACCTCGTCATCGACGTGCTGTTCTGGTCTGGCGAGGGCGATGATGGAGTGCTACCCGCAGTGGGTGCTTCGGAACTATCCCCCAGATCCTTGTACGACTTTCCATATGGTCTGGGCGAGTCGCACGTGCCCGGACTAGGAGTGCTAGAACTGCTGACGCCGTTGCCATATTGTACGTCCGGACCCGGGTTCGGATACACTGGATCTTCGCCCTCGGTCGTCGTGCAGTCATTCAAGCCTTCGAGATCGGCCTTCCAGATGAAAGGCAGGCTCTCAAAGCTGTTGTATGTCTGCCTGCGCCGCCGTCTGGTCGCGCCAGTTATCACATTAACCTCCGCACAGTTCATCTATGAGCACGTCAGCCATCTCTGCACAGTCCTACTGCTTGCAACATGGACTCACGTAGTATTCTCTGTTGCCTTCATTGTTGGACCAGGTCCAAGCCAGTAACGCCTCCCCGGTCGGTGCGTAGGATGGTATTGTGAAGTCGTAAGTAGACTGGAGCGGGCAGCCTCCGACCACGCTCTTGATCACCCTGAACGTCGCGCCATTGTCGTATGAGAGAGAGATCTGGCAAGAGCCGCCACGGTGCGTAGCGGTCCCAGCTAACGTCATGTTGTACGTTGAACCCGCCGCATAGGTCGCCGTGGTCCGAATCGGTCGGTCATTCTGATATCCTTTGCAAGGGAAGCTGGAGCCATCCGGATCCAAGGGGGATGTCATGCTGTAATCGATATTTTGGTATGTATTCTCGGGATCGTACTTGCTGTGCAGAGGGTAAGGCCAGCTCATCTCCATGTGACCGAGAGCCGGTGCTGCGGAAAGTAGTAGATGACATAGTGTAGCTGATGCAGATTTGGACCATATTCTTGAAGACATTGTGCTTGCGTACCGGACAGGAACAGGCAAGAAACGGGGCTTCGATAACCTACATATAAAGTGCAAGGGAGCGCTATAGACGTTGACCGTCTTCTTTCGCGTCCTGTGCTGGGAGGCATGGTGGCTGAATCTACGAGCAAGCGCGAAGGTGGATGGTGTAGCATTCTTTACGCTTGGATTCGCGCAGGGCGCGATGAAGCCGCATTCCTCGGCCTGCCATGGAAGCTGGCCGCACCGACTCCACTCTTTCTAACGCCAATGATTCTCGGGGAGCATGTTCGAGATCTTCTGATCTGTGCCTTTTGTGGTGCGCAAGAGACACCTCAGACCCAGGCGTCGCGAAGAGGTCGGATGAGTCGCAAAGGGTTATTCGAGTTCAGTCATCCAGCGCCTCTACCCGGTCCAAGAGCCAGACGTCGTTTCTTCAGAAATCTTCGAGCTGATTCGGGAATACCCGAAGTCACAGATGTTGTTGTTGATGGAATAATACAGATAGGGGAAGAAGGAGACGAGGAAGAAAGGGCTTTGCTTGGTAGGGAGTTCGGAGCTCGGAGTTCGGAGTTCCCGAGCCTTGCCTGTGACGCGTATCTCCAGCGCGTTCCATTCAACGCCACATCCAACAACCAACGATCAGCAATCCGCGAGCCAGTTCAACTCCACAGAGATAGACGGCGAATATACACGGCGAAGCGCTCATAATGCCCTCTCTCACTCAGAATGACGCTGCCAACGACGAACGGTTGAAAGCCGCCCTGTGGTATTCCATCGGAAAGACTGTCGATGCCGTTGCTTTGGACCAAAATATCAACTCTACGCCAATATTCATCGGCGCTCTGACGGAACTGGTCCATACGAAGATCAGCACATCGGCAGCTGACATGGAGGCCTTTGCGAAGCACGCTGGGCACTCTGTTATCAACGTCAAAGACGTCTCGCTACTCGCGCGCCACAACGAAGCGCTCCAAGAAGTTCTCAAGGAGAAGGCCGAGAATGTGCGAAAACACGACAAATGAGAGCCCAGACATTATCACAAGTCTTTCGACAATCTGTCTACCTAATCTATCTTGACCGTACGTCAAGCATGAAGCAGCCTCGGATGTCGCACGCGATGCGTTACTGCTTATCAGGGAAGCCAAGGTTGACACCGAACGGTGGGTACACAAATCGTGTTAGACCCTTCTTCTTGTGAATGCCCTCTAATGCATCCAGATCAGATTTGTCCAGCTTCACGGTTTTGAGGTTCTCCTCGATACGCGTGGGTGTCACGGATTTCGGCAGAACGACGTGCCCCTTGTTGACCTGATAGCTGATCAGGATCGTACCTGGCCCTACGTTGTGCTTCTTCGCGACTTCTTGGACTCCTGCTTCGGAGAACAGCGGGCTTCCGGTGCTGCCCAGCGGGCTGTATGCCTCAATTAAGATACCCTTCTCGCGGCAGTAGTCTGCAATGTCTTGCTGTGGAAGATAGGGGTCTAGCCGAGAAGGTCAAGTCAGCAAACGGATTATACTTGCGTTTACCATGTACTCACGGTTCTCGATCTGGTTGGCAGCAGGGACAACCGAAGCATGCGGCAGAAGCTCCTCGAGGAACTTGACACTATAGTTGGAGACTCCGATTGCCTTCACTTTGCCAGTCTTCAACAGCTTTTCCATGTTCTTCCAGGTCTCGACATGGGACCACTCAGTGTCTAAGTCTCGCGAGCCATCCGGATGCTTTGGGAAGAGAGGGTGGTTGCCGTTGGGGCTCATTGGTACCGGCCAGTGCACGAGATAGAGGTCGACATAGTCCAAGCCCAGGCGCTTCAGACCTTCGTCAAGGCACTCCTCTGGCTTCCGGTGGTAGGTGTTCCACAATTTTGAAGTAACGAAAACATCCTCCCGCTGTCAGATATCAGCAACCCATCTGGACACGGCTTGTACTCCCCCACCCAGCGCAACGCACCTTGATACCAGAGTCAAACGCCTCTTTCAGGCCCTCGCCGACCTCACTCTCGTTCCCGTAGACGAATGCCTGGAGGATAGCTCAGTACGGTGCCTTCCGTGCTGCTCCGCGGTCACACTTACGGCGTCAATGTGCCTGTAGCCGCTCTTCAGGGCATGGGCAACAGCCGTCTTGACTTGGCCTGGATCTACAGGATCGTCAGGACACGCGAGCATTGCTGACACGTGGCATAGAAGAATACTCACCACTCTGCCAAGTACCCAGGCCGACGGCGGGAATTTTGGCGCCAGTGTTGAGGGTGAAGGTGGTGTCCGCCATGGTCTTTGGATGGAGAATGTGCTCAGGAGTGCGAGCCAACATGAAGTTGGCGAGTTGGGGATTCATGGCTGTGGGTCGGTGCGCGATATCCCGAGCAACTGACGCGTGCAAAACATCCAGGTTGGTGTAAAAAGTTCACTTGTCGGCATTTGAACATGGGCAGCTCCCAACGTGCCCCGCCACGCGACTGCCTCCCTAGCTCCTTCCTCGTCGCGTGGAGGGGCGACTGACGGCGTCTGCCCTGTCCGTGTCGTCGGCTTCCCCAGAATGAGCTAGGAAGAACTGTGCCTCCGACGCCGCGCTCGGTAGCCTATTACGGCTAAAGGCCACACCAGCAGACCCTGATTGTCACATGCGACCGGAGCGAGCGGGGGGGGAAGGAAAAAGTATTTGGCCGAGCGTCGGAGAAAATGGCCTCTTTCTGAGCTAAAGCGGAGGTCCTTCCAGGAAAAGCTTTCCGACGCCCCACTACTACGCCATCGTGTGCTCATCTGGTTGGACGGAGGTGCGGGTACACCTGCTTTGGGGCGTCCGAAAGGAATATCCATGCTTCCGTCCAAGGCGCTAGTGGCAGAGTTTCTCCGTCCGTTGACCTATGGGCTACCCCACATGGACCAATCTCATGCATTGGGGCAAGATGGGCTGCGACGGCGTCCCGCAAACGATCGTATCCCCCAGTTCTCACGCGCGCCACCCATCGCCCACTCGCAGCTGGTCGACGTAGACCGACAGCCTAGGCGAGGGCGAGGCCCACGACACGACGTAGGGCCGCTGCTACGTTTCTTGCCTCTTGAGTCTGGCGAGGGAAAGTGGCCTCTCGGTGCCTCTGGGTAAGCAGCCCTACTGGAAGAACTGATAAATACCGACTCCCTCTCGCCGTGCCGTATTGCTTACCCTTCCATCTTCACTTACACTTTCTCCAATCGTCACCCTCTCTCAACAGATTATTTGACTTGTATCACATCCATCCAAACCATAGACATCCAAACAATAGACAGGGAAGATGGCACCAGCAGCCCTCCTCGAGACGCCCAACATCAACGAGAACTTCAACGACCACAAAGATGGTCTCGCTCTCGAAGCAACGTCGGACGCCGTCGACGAAGTCAACGTCCTCAAGGCCGCAATGCGAGTGAAGAACGGGACCGCCACCCAAGAGGAAGTCGACATCTACGAGAAGTCCCAGTTCGACTCGGAGAAGGACAAGACGCAGTTCCGGCAGTACGAGGACGCCTGTGATCGCGTCAAGAACTTCTACAAGGAGCAACACACCAAGCAGACCGTCGCCTACAACCTCAAGGCCCGCAACGACTTCAACTCCAAGACGCGTGCGGAGATGACCATCTGGCAAGCGATGGAGAAGCTCAACACGCTCATCGACGAGTCCGACCCGGACACCTCGCTCTCCCAGATCCAACACCTCCTGCAATCCGCCGAGGCGATCCGCCGCGATGGCAAGCCCAAGTGGTTCCAGCTCGTCGGCCTGGTCCACGACCTCGGCAAGCTCCTCTTCTTCTACGATGCTCGGGGCCAGTGGGATGTCGTGGGCGACACCTTTCCCGTCGGCTGCCGCTTCGACGAATCCATCATCTACCCGGGCACCTTCGAGGAGAACCCCGACATCAACGACCCCATCTACAGCACCCAGCACGGCATCTACACCCCGGGCTGTGGCATGGACAACGTCATGCTCAGCTGGGGTCACGACGAATACCTGTACCACATCTGCAAGGAGCAGAGCACTCTGCCCGATGAGGCCTTGGCCATGATCCGATACCACTCCTTCTACCCCTGGCACTCGGCCGGCGGCTACCAGTGGATGATGAACGAGAAGGACGAGAAGATGTTCCAGGCCGTCAAGGCTTTCAACCCCTACGACCTGTACAGCAAGAGTGACGATATGCCTGACGCGGAGGAGCTCAAGCCGTACTACATGGAGCTCATCAACACCTACTTCCCCCCGAGGGCGGGCGAGACAGAGCGTGTCATCAAGTGGTAGATCTAGATCACTCTTTCGTCGAAAGCATCAAAGCACAGCATGCATTGGGTTGGCGTTTTTGTGGATTGAGGGGGATTCCTGCTCCTGCCGAGAAGGCGGTTGAGCAATGTGTTACGACTATTATTACAGAACAATTGTTTCATATCTTTCGGTCATGAGATCATAAACTTCAACTTCCGAGATTCATCTTTCTATATTGTCACGGTGTCCTCTCCTCCCCATCATCAATCAGTCATCCATCAGGTCTGGGTCGGGTCTGGTCTCACCTTCCGACTCGACATCAGCATCTCCTCAATCCTTCCACAGTGCAACCTTTGCACCATTTCTGGAGCTCATGGACGCATTCAGCTTCTCCTGCCACGGTCCAGGATCACGGCTTTCGATCCTGCGAAAGTTCTGCATCATACGGACAGTAGCGTAGGAAGCTTCGCTCAGTGCGTATCGCTGTCCCAGACACAAGCGTGGTCCCAATCCGAATGGGATGTAGCTGTCACCCGGCTTGAAGCTCTCGTCTGCCCATCTCTCAGGCCGAAAAACGTCTGCGTCTTCGCCGAAGACTTGTTTGCTCCGTTGCATGGAGTAGCTGTTGTAAAAGACCGGAATCGCCTTGGGAACGAACAAGGGCTCTCGGCCGTCGGGGCCCCCGCCGCGAGGCAAGTACGTGTCACTGGCAGGGTACTTGGACAGTATCGGAACGGCTGGGTGTAGGCGGAGCGCTGTCGACTGGGTCAGTCTTCAGACCGCAAACTTCATATGAGGCTGCATACCTTCTTTCGCGCAATAGTCAAGGTACTTCATGCCCTGTAGCTCTTTATGTGTCGGAATTCGACCATCTAGCTCGTCGACCTCCGCTTGCAGAGTTTTCCACACGAGTGGACGCCTCGCAAGATGGAACCACATATGAGTGAGCAGCGAAGCAGTCGTGTCTCTCCCGGCGAGCAGAATATTGCACGCCTCATCGCGAATGCGAACCTCATCGAGCTCGGTGTGGTTGGCCAATTCCGTGACGAACGTATATCTGGGCAGGTGGCTTGGAGCTTTGCTCTCTTTAGACCTATTTTCCACAGCCGTTGCTACAAAACTGCCGATGTAATCCCTGCACGCTCGATTAGCTCGCCTAGCTTCGGGGTGTGGCACTAGATGGTACATCCATCCGAGTCGTGCTTGGAGGATAGCATCGTCCATGCTGTAGTCGAATTCTCGGACGAAGCGTCTCGCGCGCTCTGCTTGACCGTCGGTGTCCAGTGAATTGGCGCATGTACCCGTCAGAAACCATGTCGACGCGTCCTGCAGAGAGATAGGGGATGAGCAAGTGTCTAGGACATTATGTGGTGCCGTCCAGGCATCGTTGTACTAACCATGGTAAAGCGATTGAAGAGCGGTTGTAGATCGACTGTCGACCCTTCGTCTTGTAAATGGACCAGCAGCTTCTGCACGAGATGCTCGAATTGACCGAAGTCCTTGAATTGATTGGTCTCGAACTGTGGCCTCAATAAGTTGCGAGAATGTTTCCAAAAAGCCCCGTCTGTTGTGAAGATGCCCTTGCCGAGGAGATGTTTGAAGGGTCCATGTCGAGAAGGCTCAATCAAGAATCGATCGATGTCGGTGAGCAGAAGCCTCACATTGACAGGGTCATTTGTCCATACAGCGGTCACTCCCCGCCATGTCTGATTGACAAAGGTAGGGCCTAGTTGCTGAAACCAGTTGTGCTGCCACTCCATGGCTCGAGCCTGTTTGGCGGCGACGAGAAAGTTATAGGTGAAGGTCAGGCCGAAAGGATCGCGGTTGGGAAATGTCGAAGCTGCTGGTTTGCATCCATGCTGCTGCTTGAACACCGCACGCTGCCGCTTCAGGCGTATGTAGCGAAGCACGGTGTGGCTGATGCAGGCTATGAGGACAGATGCTAAGGCTAAGAGGTGGAGAGGATTGATGTTCTCAATGGCAGCACACACTGTGGCAGGGAGAGCAAAGATGCCGAAGCTGCAATTCGGAGCCCAGATCATAGTTTTTGGGACAGTCGTCGAAGCCGGCGACGGAACGGGGAATCATGCCCTTTCCGAGGCGGCAGATTTGAGGAAAGAATATCTCAGTTGCTGGGAATCAGAGCTGAGCTTTGATGTAGGACGACGAGAACGAGAACGTGGCACGTGCACTCAGCATGCCTCAAAAGGCCTGAGGCATCAAGTCCTCGGCATCGCCCGTACACCGCCAAGATTTTGATTGCAAAATTCCCTTTCGCCTGTGCTCACTTTCCCAAGCTATCGCGACTTCACTCCATCGCAGGCGTAGGATATCCATTTCTTTGCGCCGATCACCACACCTCCTCTCCTCATCCTCCCATACACACACCACACCGGAAACATGGTTGCTGGACCAGTGAGTACATCGCTTTGCTGCCCGCCGACGCCTTGACTGGCAGCTTCGGCACAGAGCAGTAGGCTGAGCAAAATGTTTGTATAGAAGAGACCAACCGCCGGCGGCGGTGGCCTGAAAGGCGCCCCAGGCAAGAAGGGCCAGAAGGTGACCAAGAAGGTACCGCAAGACCCCCTGATCATCCCTCTCCATGTGTACATGGACGTCTGCTGATGGCGCTGGTCTGTCTTACAGTTCATCATCAACGCGACCCAGCCCACCCAAGACCGCATCTTCGACCCATCCGCCTTCGCTACCTTCCTGCAGCAGCGCATCAAGGTCGAGGGCCGCACCGGTAACCTCGGCGACAACATCGTCGTCAACAACCTCGGCGACGGCAAGATCGAGGTCGTTGCCCACCAGGACTTCTCCGGCCGCTACCTCAAGTACTTGACCAAGAAGTTCCTCAAGAAGCAGCAGCTGCGCGACTGGCTCCGTGTCGTCAGCACCAGCAAGGGCGAGTACAGCTTGAAGTTCTTCAACGTTGTTGGCGAGGGTGAGGACGAGGACGATGACTAGATAGCATACATGACCATGTTATCAAGGCCTGTTTCACGGCCACATTTCGAGCCAAGAAAGCAGAGGTGCAACGGCACACGGGGTATCTGAGCTGGAAATGAGCTATGAACAATCAAAAAGTCCTCTTCAAACATCTTCCCTAACTTTTTACCTTCTGCCCCTACCACGCCGAGACTGCAGCCCATGCTTAAATGCTCCTCCTCGCCCCTTGTGGACACCACGGGCACCGCCCGAAGGGAGTCCGTTCTTGGATTTCTCTCCGCCAAGACTTCGTCTCTGTGGCTTCTGCTTACCTCCGCCGCGAGGGCTTTTGCTCGCATCGAGCTTCTTCTTGACCGCCACAATGTCGTCCTCGTCGATGTCCATTTCGTCGTCATCGTTGCCCCGAACATTCTTGAACTTCAGCTTACCGCGCTGCCCACGTTCAGGTGCATTCTTGCTCTTGATCGCGCTGACGTAGGCATCGATGCCACCTTCCAATGTACCGTCGCCCGGCTCTGCACCGCCCACCATGCCCTGATCGTCAAACTCCATCACTTCCACGTCCGAGTCTTCATTGAAGACAAGTTTACCATCGACATCAGTCTTGGCCTTGTTCCTCTTATCCTCAGAAGCGCCGCGTTTCCTTTGTGGCTTTGTAGAAGACACGTGTGCCAGAGCTTTGCGGTCCAGCAGATCCAGCGGCTCGTCTTCGTCTTCGACAATGTATTGATTGCCGCCCTTCTTTGCTTTCTGACCCTTCGATGCAGCCCGACCGAGCACTTCGTCATCGGAAATATCGGATTCCGACTCCGAACCAGAGCCATACACGGCCTCATCGTACTCGCTCTCGAACTTGCCCCGCCGCTGCTCTTGCGAAACTCCGCCTCCTTCTTCGCCGTCGACGTCCCGCTTCTTCTTCCTTCTTTCACGAGTCTTGCGAATATTAGAGATCAGCTTTCGGTCAGATTCCGGCGTGTGTCTCTCTACGACTGCTACTCCGAATCGTCGTATCATCCGCTCGAAGATGTGTTTGACTTTCGCCTTGAAATGCTGCTTGTGCTCGTGACTCCAAACAATCAGGTTAGGAATGAGCGTTGGGAGCCTTGGCATCACAATTTTGCCGGGCAATGAGATGATGCAGACTTTGACAAAGCCGAGGACGGATCGTACGATCTCACGGTTGTTAGATGTCAAGAAAAGGTCCATGGTCTGTACGAGGTCAGTGACGGTGGACTCCTGCAGGCGGCCGTGGAATTCGTAAAGCAGTCTAGTCAGAGCGGTGATCGAGGCCGAGATCATGTGCGGAGTAGACCCAGCAAGACCAGCAGACACCATCGTAAAATACTCTTCCAAGGTTGCAGGCACAGAAGGAGCATCAGACGGCATGTGGAGAATTTTCGCCTGGACCACGGTACCACCCTCCGCCATCTTCTCGCCCATCAACACAAGCAGATCAAATGCAGCGGTTCTAGCCTTCTCGTTGACTTCTTTGACTCCGATCACAACTTCCGGAATGATAGATGGAATGAAGTGCAGGTCAGAAGTCGGAAGACCAGGTATAATCTCTGCGATCGAGGCTAGACGGTCTCGGCGAGCCGGCGCAGATGCTTTTTCTGCCGCTTCCAGGATAAGCTGCTGCAAGTCGACAGTCCTCTCAGCAAGAGCCTGGCGACCAACTTCGGATTCCGATAGTCGTGGAATAAGCTTGTAAGCCTTCTTCTGCAGCTGAGGATCGTCTTGCTTGTTCACAATATTTGCCGCCATGTGAAATAAGCCTGCAAAGCTCTCTCTGGGGAGATATGTCGAAATCGTGATGACCAAGTCCATCAGGGTATGCGACGTGGGAGGCATCTTATCTCTCGAGTCCTTATTTGTAGTCTGGTCTTTCTGCTTGTCGGCTTGGGTCTGAGGGCCTCCTTCTGCAAGAGAGCCCTCCAACATGGTCGCCACTCGCTGGAAGGTCTCAAGCAGCTCTCCTTCAGGAGTGATGCTCAGGTATGCATTGATACATTGTAACAAATTCCCTCGGTTGTGCGGCAATGTCTGACTGTACACATTAAAGAGCACGGCCAGCAGATTGCCTGCAAACCCAGCGAGATGCTGAAGATTCTTCTGCGCATCGTCCTTCGAGACACGGCCTTGTTTAATGAGTTCCTCATCGCCCTCGAGCTCAGCGATGCTCTTGTTCGTGTCCACGAGGTTCTGCAGGGCTTTACATATGTCACTTCGCATTTGCGGTTGCTGATAAAGTAGATTGCTCAACATCTCCGCAAACGTTTGATCAAAGGCCTCCTTCAAGTCGACGGGTAGCTCGCAGTATCCTGGTAGACAAGACCAGATCTGGCCGACGATCGTCTCAAAGATCTTGATCTCCATTGTCTTCTCCTTGGTACCGTGGTGCAGTACCCGCTGGAACATCAACTCACTGAGAGGCACCAACTCTGTGCGGAAGTGCGCGAGGCTCGTGTTGCTGACAGAATCCCGCATCACAGGCAGTAGCCAGGCGCGGCCAGGTCCCGAAGCATTCCTGCCCAAGTTCAGCGGAAGTACTGCGAGAACGTTGTTCGGCCCTGCACTCTTGATGGCAGCGGCTAGGACAACATCTGCTTCTTTCTTGCCATTAAAGGAATCATCACTGCGCAAGTCTCCCACCGTCTTGATGATGCTGTTGAGAAGAGGGCTGGATCGCCATCTCAAGACCTCAAAGGCAGCGGAAAGGACGTTGAAAACTTCCATCCAAGCATTCTGATACTTCACGCTGAGCAGATCTTGAAGGGTCTTACTGACTTTCTCCAGCATTTTATCGTCCATGACGGTTGGCTCAAGCAGAACAGAGTCGGGGACGCAGGTGTGTAGCAGTGATACCAAACACTCGGAGGCAGAGACGCGAATATTCTGCGAAGATGATGATAGGAACGACGAAATCTTGCCAAAGAGACCTGGGACTTTTTCAAAGGTCTCCTGTGGCTCAATCTGGGCTGACACTTCGTAGCCTCTGCTGAGAACAGCAATCCAAGGTGGAAGTAGCCGAGAATCATTGTGCGACGGCTGCAGTTCGGTGATGATTTCGAGAAGCCTTGGAAGCTTGGATGACGACACCTCGTCTGCTAGTCCGGCAAATATGATCTCAAAGATCTCAAAAGCAGCCATTGTCAAGAACTCGTTGCTGCCGCGGGAGATGTTGAGTAGACGCTCGCAGAGAGCATCGATCTTCTTGCTCGGCCAGCCATTCTGCGCAGAAGCAACCGTGTTGACAAGTTGTAGGGCATGCATCATGTTGGGATCATGGGCCGCCTCATCTTTGTGCTTGTGTTTCTTCTTCTTGCCGCCAACCTCATCTGCGGCGGATTGCAGGTGCCGCAGCGCTGTCTCGGCCGCCATGTCGGATGCGGGATGGTCGAGAGAAGGCGAGGGAGGTGGGTGTTTGAGCACGTTGCTAAGCGCATCCTGGGCTCGCTTCCTGACCTTCGGTCTGTGGTCCATAGCCAGAGCAAGCAACCCACCCACCGCGCCGCGAGGGCTCGTCTGCGATTGCGGCAAGGACCATGCTTGCGAGTCTTGAGCAATCAGAAGCGATTCCAAGCAGCCGATACTCGCGCGCAGTAATGGAGCTTCGGCATCGCGATTTGTCAAGCCCGGGGCGAGACCGCTGAGGATCTGTGGGAATTTGGAGCGCAGCAGCGGCGCGGGCACGTGAGGCGTCACGAGATCGAGGAGGTAGACGACCGAGTGGGCGACGTCCTTGTTGACCAGGCCCCTCTCCGCCGAGATGTACTGGGCGAGCAGCGAGAGCAGGGCGGCGAAGTATGCGGTGGGCGTGGGATCGCTCTTTTGGGATCGCAGGGTGTCTTCGATGGCGTTGAGGACGACGGAGGTCTGCTGCTGGTTCTGCAGCTTGGGCGACGAGCGGATCTTGTCCAGTCTCTCCTGCAGAGGCAGAGACATGTTGGCGTCGGGCGTGCAGAGACGCGACTCTCCAGTGGATTAATCAATATACTGATTCGTGGTGATGTCCTACATCCACTTCAATTTGTATTGGAGGTCAAAATTTCGAGGCTCGGGCGGATTAAAGTATTTCCGCGCGAGGGTCCGGCCATCGGATCGGGTCGGATCGGATCGGTTACAACTAGACATGAAGCTTCATCTTTCACCGTCCACTCGCACTCGTACGTCTGGGAGACACCATATTGTCTATTCGTTAATATTGCCTGCACTTCATCCCAATTGCTGTATCATGCCATGTTACGCTATGCCAAATACTTCGGAGGCACGTGTCCTATTCACGCACGTCTCTGACTGTCTACCAACTTTTCCCATCTCTGGAATGCATCACAAGCCTTTGAACAACCCAAAAAGACCCTCCCGCCGCGAATCTCGCTTCTGCCTCTGGATGATGGCCACCGCATCTGCGATCAAGTGATCATTTGGCGTGCCGGACAACTTTCTGGGCATCTCCCGGCCCAGTGCCGGAGGCGTCATCCCGTTCGCCTCGACGGCGCTGCCCTTCCACGATGACTTTTCCTTCCTCTCGGGCAGCATCTTTGGCAAGAAATTTAGCGTTCGCCACATGTCATCTCCGTTCTGCGATCTTTGACACCAATCGGGGCGGTCCTGCGCTGCCATCTTCGGCCGACTTTTGGGATCAAGCTCCTCCAGTTCGGGAATGGTCCCTTCATGAGATTCTTTTTCCCTAAACTTCGACACCCGGCCTTCTTGGAACTGGAATGCCTGAAGGGATAGCGCCCGGTAGTCCGCGGAGTCGTGGCAAGAGCGACGCTTTGCCGCATCTCCTGGCCGGTATTGAGGCCTTCCACGGGCTGGCGAGGCGTTGCTTGGTTTCGCTGCCCTGACCCTCGCGCCTCTGTCCGAAGAAGGTCGTCTCCGACCGAATACCGACCTGCCTGGCGAGTTGGATCTCGGCTTTGGATTGTTGTCATTGGCTGCAGGGATCGTGGCATCACGTTTCGGTTCAGCCTTGATCGAGCTCGGCTTCTCGGATTTGACCGAAGCACGTCGCCTCTCCAGCTCTAGAGAGTCCTTCCTCACGCTTGCCTCAGAGTGGCGCTTTTCAGCCTCGGTCGTGTCCCAGCCTTCGAAATCCGCAAGAATCTGGGTCTCTGGCATCTTCGCGTACTCCATCTTCTTCTCCATTGACAGGACCAGCTCAGCAACTTTTGGAGAACCTCGCCGCTCTGCGAGGGTTGGTACATTCGACTTGGTTGACTTGTTAGATTTTTGCGACTTGATCGACTTCGCAGGAGAACCATCCCTTCGTCCCACACTAGTCGTGCTGTGTCGCGTAGACGGGTTTATTGTGTTGCACTGTGTTGACGGGCTAGGGTCCGGGACATTCTCATCGATGGCTTCGCCCATGATGCCCATTCTGACGGCGCGCTCGGTCTGGGAACTGCCTTTGAGGGCAGAATAGAGCTGCTCGGAAGGAATGCACATCTTTCCGTCTATCGAGAGTGGCTCGGCTGTGATTAGGACCGTGTCGGATTGATGCTTTCGCTCCTTGACCAAATTGGTCACATCTTTCATGGAAAGTGACGTGGTGGCCGCAAAGGACTTAGCAGCGCTTCTTGGGACATAACGACCATTTCGGACTGCCTCTCGTTTTTCTTTGCGGACTCGTGCGGCGTCCTGCTCTCGCTTGTGGGCCTCTAACCTGCTGCACAGCAGTGCTACATCTACAACATCTCTTGATTTTGGCCTTTTCCTGTCTCCGCTGACAATGCTTCTGTGAACAGGCACAGGCTGCGCAGGAAAGTGCGAATCAGCATGAATTTGCGATTCATTGTCTTACCCAGGGTGTGGGGAGTGGGCAATATCTTACCATTGACGGTGGAGGATCTGCGGTAGCAGCCATTTGACCCCAGTCCACCAGATTCAACCTTCGACGAACTTCTCGGCCACAGTTGCGAACGATCGTCTTCTTCGTAGGTCCAACGCAAGATATGTGAGAATGCAGAATGCTTCGGACTGACGTCTTCGGGCTCCTCCACCATGAAATGCAAACTCCGAGACTGGGCTCCGCTGCAATCTGCACAGCGCGGCACGCTCTCTATTTCTACGGGAGATCATCGCCGTCACGCACCAAACTCCTGCGTCAAAGGGTCCCAGAGTTTTGACCTTTCTTTTTAGACTTTCACTTAGGTTGTGTCGCCTGGACACCGTTCGCAATCCGACGACACTTGTTGACTTGCTTTGGTTCCAACTCACCGTCGGCCCAGTGAAACCACTAACCAGTAGCCACGAGCGGACGTCGAAGTTTCATACTACAACGACACAAGGAACACCTCTCCGCTGGCAAGCTGAATTTTTCAGAAGCTTATCGAGGACACGCTATAATGCAAGAGCTCCTGCATAGGCAGGGAGTTTGGTCGTATTCTGCTACGAGGCTTGATGCTTGGGCAGAGCTTTGTCGGTACCTCCATCCGCTCCGTACCACTCCGTAGTCTGGCGTAAGGACGTCCGCTACCTCTGCATCACCTGCGCCACAGCCGTCAAAAGGAGGTCACGTCGCTCCGCTCAACTGTCTGACTCAGTCCGACGGCCGACAGAGGAATCGCTGCAATCCGACGCTGCAGCAGACGCCACAGATCATCGCTGCATTCACCGTTAGCCGTCTCCCAGAAGCATGCCTTCACAAGCTTTTCCGTATTCGACTCTGCGCGATGCAGAAACAGACTTGGCTTCGTCCTTGTTCGGTGGGTTCCGGGCCTCTTAGGGGAAATGCGGAATGCCTTTTCGGACTCCTGCATGCGGCCTCTGCGCTTTGCGTATTCTGCTTGGATGGTGGCGACGTCTCGATAGTAGTATAGGAGAACCGCGCGACGGCGATGAGAGGAAGTCGAGGTCACGCTCCGAAGTCCTCACTCTTCCGAAGATGATCGCTCAAAGGGACGTTTTGGAGAGGAAGATCAGGTTTGTACACAGTAGACAACTCGACATATTCGATGTTGCCTGCTTTCAATATTACATACAGTACAACTTGCCTTCTGGGACAGCCGCGTCTGTACCAGATTCCGGATCCTTGTCCAACACGCGATCACAAGATGGAGGATCACCATCACCCACGTACCTACCGCGCAAAAACTACCGTGTCTCCAACCGCGTACCCGCCAGGTCCAGCCCGATCGAATGCTTACTGCTACAATGTGATGCCCAGAGAGCGCGATCCAGACCTCCAGTAGATAATGAAGATCACCAACCACCGCTTCACATGATTGGAAACATGCTTATCATCAATGCTGCATCATGAACTGTAGTTCGGCGGTACATCTCATGCTCCTACGGTATCGATACTGCCCGGCCCGGGGCTCGTTGGCGGAGCTTCGCCCTTCTGAGCTCGAAGCTTTTCTTCGAACTTGGCGAATTCAGACATGGCCACCTCTTCTTCTTGGTCCATCACTTGCTGTACGCCTTTGACTTCCTCAATGTAATGCATCAACATGCTTTCAATCCCATTCTTGAGTGTGACGGTACTGCTGTCGCATGTCCTGCACGCTCCCCGGAGCTTCAGCAACACCTGACCATCGTGGAAGCCTCGGAATTCAATATCGCCTCCGTCTTCCTGGATTGCCGGTCGGATACGTGTCTCGAGCAGCTCTTGAATCATCCCCACCACCTCCTCGTCCTCAGGATCGTAGGAGGCTTGGTCCTGACCGACAGAGCTCCCCTGTCCCTCCTCTCCGGTCTTGTTCTCCACTGTATTGACAATCGGCTGACCACTCGTTACGGCTTCTGTGATAAGACTGAAGACCTCAGGCTTGACGTGCACCCATGGCGTGGAGCTGTCTTTGGTCACCGTGATGTAGTCCTTTCCGTAGAATACACTGCTCACTCCGTCCACGTTCATGAGATTCGCCGCAAGAGGTGACGGGTGAGGAGGCGCGAGGGTAGAGCGCGGAGACAGATATTCCAGGAATGTCGAAGGAATGTCATCGGGCAGTACTGAATGGTTTGGTAGAAACTTGAGAGCATCCGGATTAGGTGTGTCCTCGGTCTGGATGAAGATGGTTCGCTTGGCTTGCGCAGTCGGCGATGCTTGATGAGGTATTGCGCGGCTGAGAGATGGCAGAGAAGGCCGATGTGTCTTGCACGAAGACGAGAGAGGTGTCACCCGCAGCGCATTGCTGAAAGATCTGCGATCATGACTTGGTCCATGGCTATGGGCGCCCGTGGCGAGTCGGACACCTCGCGTCGCCGCACTTGAGGACGTCGGCCGAGTAAGAGCGTTCGAGAGGCATCGTACCGCGGGTTTCGTGGCCATGATGGAGTATTTGCGATCGCAGGTGAGAGGATGTCAGTGGTCAGGTCGTCTTGCAGGCGATACGCTTCAAATGTTTCCTTGGGAATCCCCGCGCTAAGCAGACTATGAGGTCACGCTTATTAATGACAAGATATACATGTGTGCATCCCAGGACCAGCACGTGACGTCGTTCCCGTACTCTATCTGTCGCTATATGCACTTTCTCTGGCAAATGCCGCAAGATCCAGCTTCGAGCCCGTCATCGCGGAGACTTTGCTGCCTTTCGATGCCCCCAACGGGTCGCCTTCCATCTCCGTGCCCGTGCCCGTCTCCTGAGATCGGACGCTCGCCTCCCGAGCCAGCGGCTGCGCTCCAAGTTGCTCTCCTGACCCCATGTTGATTGAGGAGAACTGGGCGGAAACGCTGTTTTCCATTGTGTCATAGCTTGAAGTACTTCTTGTCCCGTTGAATAGATTGTCATTAGCCGCATCTGGGTCTGCAGCATGCCCACACGAGTTTTCGAAAGAGCCGGAAGGCTTCGCTGCTGTCTCCGAAGATTCCAAGACCTTTCTCGAGCTGCTGCTTTCCGAAAGCTCGGGATCTGGAGGTGCCAGAGTACGTGGTGTGTTCATTTCCTCGTCTTTGCGCGCGAAGAGCCCGCTCCACCATCTGATTTCCAATCCCTTGTTGTTCGCTTGCCGACGGGGAAAGAGAAGCGGGTCGTCCACCTTAGCGATATAGTCGGAATTGGTGAACTCTTGTCTCCGAGACAGGAAATGAGGCCAAGCAGAAGAATACTTGCCATCATTCTCGCTTCTGTCCTTCTCTGTGTTGAACAAGAACTCTCCGTACTGCCCAGAATGGGCATGATAGAACAGCCGTCTCAGAAAGCGCTCGTTGAACTGAAAGGCCTCAGGGGACTGACACTGCAACTGAAAGACGCCATCTAGGAACTGATGAAAGATCGGTGCTATCTCATCGAGATCCGTCTTGTGCTTCCTGTCTTCTGCTGTATTTGTCGTGGGAGGGGAGTGTAGGATGGGATTTGGAGGAGGCGAAGCTGGTCGAGATCCAGATTCATCGTTGCTCGTCTTGCTTTCATGCTGGCGAAAAAGGGTGCTGCGGCTCTTTTCGAACCAATTCTTGGCTCCTGAGAACGCCTTGGATCCGAAAGGATTGAGTCCCGGAGACTCGGAGGTCCCATTCTCTTTTGAGCGAGACGGAGCGACCTTTTCGTTCTCAATCTCGAACCATTTCTCGCTGCCCTGTATGCCGTGGCGATGATTGAACTTGTGTCCGAAAGAAACGAAGTCCTTCTGTACGAGCGTAATGAAGCCGTCAAGCGTCCGGTAATGCGGATCTAGCATTACTTGCGCCAGCCCAGCTACCTGTGCAGTACGATCCCAGCCATCAGAACAGTGGAGCAGTACATGACTTCCGCCAAGACCAATTGCTTTTGCCACGAGTTCGGCACCATCAACTAGTGCAGCGACATATTTTAACCAGCCGGAATTCCGTAGCAAATCTTGATTGGGCCTCATATCCAGATAGTCGGAGTTTGCGAAGCTTTCGATGACCTTGTCGAGCGATTTCCGCATGGAATGAATATTCGGAATGTCCAAGAATATCCTTTCAATGGCTGTTCCTGTTGCGCCAGTATAGTTGGAAACATCCTCAATCCCACCACCTGCGGCTCGGTTGGCCAGAGTGTTGACGCGTGGGCGAGCGTCGACAATCATGTTGCGCCGTGTGCTGCCGTAAATCCTTTGACGAGGCGTCGACATTTGGTCCTCCGACTTCTCGTTCAAAGCTGTATCGCTTTGACTGATCGAGAGACCTGGCACATCGCCACTGGCATCTGGTTCATAGGATGTCTTGGTTGGCCGGAGATGAGGTGAGTCTTCCGGGGATTGCTGTGGCGGGCTATGGCTCGAAAATATCGCGGAGACCAGCCGCTCATCCTGGGGACTGCGTTTGTTCTGTATACCAACCAATGGTTGCGATGCTCTGGAGATACTGCCTCCATTGAAGTGCAAGTAAGTGAGCGTGGGGATCCTCGACTTTGACCGAAAAGATGCTCCGTGCTTGAGAGTATTGTCACTGACAACTCGGGGGACACATAAGGTGCTGGGGTATGTCGGCGCATACTGATACTGCGTATTGATGTCCGTGACCCTCCAAGCGCTACCCGGACCTTCAGCTGCTTTCTCACCTATTCCCATGCGTGCGAACTCTCGACGAGCGTCGTAGGGCGCTGTCGCGGCCGCAACTTCTTGTTGAGGTGCTTTGAAATGGAATGCGTACAAGTCTTGAACCCTGTCCACGCAACAATGACTCCTCAAGCAATAAAAGACTTCCCTAGCAGCCTTGTCGGGAGCTGGCTCCGTTGGCGAAGGGAAGAAATGGAAAGCCATCATCTGAAAATCGCGCTTTCTAAGTCGGATAGCAGCTGGTCTGAATCCATCTCCAGGAGTCGCAGCACCGATACCTGAATCAGGCGAAATTGATCGTTGCGGCGAAGAGTGCGGAGCAAGGTGTGCAGATTCGGAAGAGGGTCGGTACGAATTGGTTCCAAACAGGGGCGGAAATTGTGTATCTTCCATTCCTGGGTCATCTCTTTCGAGTGGAAGGTGGTGCTCGGTCTGCCGTCCATGAGAGTTGCTTGGGCGCAGCAGACAGTAGTTGATCATGGGATAAGGGACCCATATTTCCTTTGCCTTGAGTTTGGCCTTGGAGGTGATGTGAGGGTCTGTGGTCCTCGAATCGGCCGATGCTCGCTGCGCAGAGGCGCCGTCGAAGGATGCACCAGTTCGAGTGGGCGTACTTGCTCCGGTCCCTGCACGCAATTTTGCTCCTGGATGGTAGACAAATATAAGGTGATGTCTTGTCAGATGGAGAGTCCCATTTTCGGTCTGTCCGCGATTATAGAGTCGCACGTTGGGAACCTTCAATTCCCTCATGGCGTGCACCAGCTTTCCCGCTTGGCCCAGAAAGGATGACGCGAAAGATGGCCAAGGAAAGCGATGGAGGTGTAGATGGGTAGAGTCGGGGTGGTCGTAGTGGCCGTAGTGGTGCGGTCCAGCTTCTTCGCCGTGTAACAAATGTCGCTTGTACACAGCATGCGCATTGCGCAGCACTCTGTGGTCGTCAGGCGTAGCGGGTATTATTGTTGAACAGACGTTAGAGAATCCTCGATGGAGATGGCGTCTGCAGTCATCAGTCGTCGGCGATGATGCTCCATCCGTGGCTTGGCTAGTGGGTACATGTGGTGCTATGGGTGCGAAGCGGGA